>ML675641.1:720039-756694 GCA_007922155.1 Mesoclemmys tuberculata
ATCATATTGGTCCCTTCTGACCTATGAGTCTGAGTCTATGAGTCTATTAAACACCTGATACAATGCAAAGAAGAGACTGTGGAAAGTATGTGCTTCAGTCCAACAGAAGCTGATAAATGCTTTCTGGTAGTGCTGTCTTGAGTATTAAACAGCTATTTGGTTAAATCTCACTGAGATTTATCTAAACATTTAGGGATTGGTAGCTGGGGAGTGATTAAATCTGGATTTTTCATTTATTTTATTCAAGGCATTTGAATACTACAGTACCACATATTTGACTTTCTAAACCTTCTCACAATGAATAGGAAGAGAAAAGCCTTACTCCTGCATGTAAAGGGAAACTTTTGAAATAGCTGGGGACCATGCAATGATTATCCAGTAAATCACTGCAAAAGTATTAGGACCTCAAACTGCTATTATTCAAGGGCTTGTCTACATGAACATTTACTATAGGATAGATTCACACCCCCACTTTCCACAAAGTAAACATTCATGTGCATTAATGGTCTTTGTGGACACTGCTGAGGTGCATTAAATGTCCATGGTGCACTTTGATCTTTGAAACGGGAGTAGATCAAAGAGCAATACAACTGTTAGTGCACATCAACAGGGTCCATGTGGACAGTTAGTGTGCAGCAGGCTGGTCAGAGGTAGCTTTAGATTCCAGTTTGCCATGAACTAAATAACCCCAACCCAATGGGAGTTTTGCCATTAACATCAAAGGGAGCAAGTCTGGCCTCTTAACATTTTGCTTGGGGTTATCCACTCCAATGAGAGTGCTGCTGGTGAGTAGTATGCCATATTTCACTAGCTGCAGGCAGATAAATTGGACTTATTGGGGCCAGATCCAAATCTGTTACACTAGTGTAAATCTGAAGCAACTCCACTGAAGTCATCAATGGAAATGAGATATCTGGCCTACAAAAGACAGGCTGGAGTTTTAAGGTAATTCCTGCTTTGATTTCCTTGTGAGCTTTATTAGCATACTTGGGTTCCTAGACACCAACACCCACGGATCGGGAGGGTCAAAAGAATACAGACAACTGCACTGCAAACCAACCAGAATAAGGGACATGATATAGTTGTGTTTCAAAAGCAGGGCAAGGATCACATCAACACAATTCAGACCTGGTCCCCCTTTCCTTCCTCCGCTAGACCTTCTCCTAGCACAGCTCAGTTGTGCTGGATGGCAGCTTTAAGGAGCACTTGGCTTTGCCCATTCTTGCCTCTGCCTTCCCACACCTTTCCCAGCTGAGAAGGAGAGGGAGAAACACATCATCTCTTGCTGCTCTCCTCCTCACAAAGCAAAATCTGGGAAGGTGGGTGTGATGTTCCCTTCTGCAATCTGGGCTTGTATATCACTGTGTCACCCCAATCTCCCCACTCCTGGGACCTGTCTTGCACTTGCCATGTTGTGTGAACCACCACTCCTGGTCAGCCCATGCACAGCACCTTGCAAGCAAGAAGGCCCTGACCTAGTGAATGAGCGTTTCTGGCCAGCCACTCATGGGATTATGCAATGGTGTGACCCCCCAGTCACCATCCGCAATCCCAGATGCAATCCTAGGAACTGCCATTTTACAGAGTTCAGTGCTGCCCACGGGACTCTGTGAGCTCATTGGTTAGTCAGTTTATCAAAGACATTGATATGTACCAGCTCTGTCACTCTAAATGCAGTCTCTACACACACCCAAACCACATGCACTGCTTTAGGTAAAACAAATACATTTATTCTGTACAAAAAGATTTTAAGTGATTATAAACCAGAATAATATACATCAGATTTGATAAAGAAGAAATAAAAAGGCAATTTGCATTCTAAACTAAACTTAACACTTCAGTAGTCTTACAGTCTTTGATGTTATCTTACCACAGGCTGGCTCCCCTCCTGTGGGCAGTCTGTCTTGATGTTATCTTATAGATGGATTGCAAGAGTGAGCTCCAGACACCAAAATGCCTCTTCTTTTAACAGATTTACCTCGCCACCCCCTGGGGTCAGGTGATCAGCAATGTCTGGCATGGCTTTCTCCACTTGAATCAAATGAGCATCACCTTATCAGATGCCTAGGACAGTCAATTGTTCCTATGTGCGTGCCTCAGCAAGGCGTGAATTCTCTCTCTGCAGTCAGTGTTTGCCTGAATCTGCTCCACACAATGTGAGACACATATTTGGGAATATTACATAGCAGAGCTTCATAACCACGCATGTGACATTACAAGAAGCACACTATCTAACAATAATGTTCAATGTGTCATAGGCATTCCAAAAACACCTTACATAACACACTTTGCATTAAACAATACACAGTTACCCTATGAGGTTGAACGTGAATGATACACAGTCGCACCATAAGGGTGAACATAGGGTGCATTGTGTCACAGTGGGTATCCCATACCTGAGAGCAAGGGGGGGCCACTTGGACCCCTTAATTCCCTTGCACAGGGAATTAATCGATCCCAGAGATTTTTACCCTAATTTTGACATGCAAGGATCAGGTAATTGAGGTGTTTTCTTATTGACTTCAATGGGTTTGGATCAGGCCCTTAGGGAACTAAAACTCTCTGACATGTAATGTTTTACCCTTGTCTCCACATGTAAAAAAAAAATAATGCCTGCCCAATGGAGAGGCATAACTCGTCTGCATCTCAGCCCTTACTGTTAAAGCAGAATACATTGGAATGGACACACTCGCTTAGTCGATGAATACCTGGGATCAGAACCTGTCAAGATTAATTCTCTTTGGGCAGAGAGATGGAGAGACTGACTTGGTTAGAGAATGACATAATTTTTCATTAGTTTCTTATAACAAGATTGGATTGACTGGCATGTCATGCAGCTTGAAGTCTTTCTCGATCTACTAGATGGGGGCACAGAATTCAGTCTCTGATCTTTGTTCCTCATATTAAATTCATGTTTCAAGGATATGCTAGAACTACCTTATCAAAATGGAAACCACTAATTTCTGCTTAACACAATGTCATTTTCCTCCAAGTTCTTTCATTAACATTTTAATATTTTTGTTAGAACTTACTAGGAAAGGAAGTATTTCTACTCTTGAAGTTTAATCCTTTACAGCTAAATTCAGTAGTGGTCTGACTGCTGCCAGTGGATTGATTTGGCCCTATTTTAAAAACTATGCTATTACTGCTTCAATTACTAATCTTTTATCTATATATCTAAAATGTCATTCTATGAAATTTTTTTTGCACAAATAAATTTTTTTATGGGAAAAAGAGACCTAATTAAGCCAAATAAACTAATTTAAAAGCTATTCTGTAAACTTAAGCAAAGTTGAAAATGATAGTTATCTGAAATGATAATTGTATCACTGAATAAAGTTAAAGTACCAAGATCATATTTATATTATGGAGCAAAAATGCAGTTGTATTAGAGCTTGTCCATACCAAATTAGCAGCCTGGCCATGTTGCTTACAGCTGTGAAGAATTTCATGACCTGAGCATTATAGTTAGGTTGACTTAACTCCCAGAGTAGACATGGCTGGGCTGATGGAAGGATTCCTTTGTCAACCTAGCTACCAGCTCTGAGAGGTGAATTACCTACACCGACAGAAAAACCCCTTCTGTCTATGCAGGAAATGTTTACACTACAGCAATACAGTAGTGTAGCTCCAGTGCCACAGCTATGCCAGTGGAGCAGCTGTAGTGCAGACATACTCTAAGATTCGATTTATATCACAACACAGGGTAGGCTAAAGAGGCCTGAAAGAGAGGGTTGGTAGCAAATACCATCCTGATTTGAAGAAGTACCAATCTGGATTCAGAACTTTGCAACTCATTCCTTATCAGTCTACACACTTTATGGACCATACCTCTCTTTGGTATTGTTTTGCCTTTTTTCCTACTCCCTCTCTTACTCTGTAAATGAAGCATTAATTTCCAAATTAAAAGGAAGCACATAAACACTTCCTTGTTAAAAGATGGGAACTAAAAAGTACAGGGAGTTGTGCTGATGATTGCTAAGGATGGACAACATGTGGCAATTTCCTGCAGTATCTGTGATACATAAATTTAATACAGTAAGATGTATCATCGTGGGCCAGGGATTGTATGTAATTCCATGAGGAAGGATAAGCGCACCCCTCCAGAAACTAAGAACAGGATGGTCTGATTTGGCACATGTATTCATGTTGTGACACCCCTGAGAGAAGCACCACCACCAGGAGACGTTCCCATATATAAGTTTAAACTGGATTCTCCAAAGACTAGAGAAATGGAAGGACTTTTGGATATATAGCCTGAATTTAAACTAATTTGGGGGCCTTATTTCTGATCCAGTAAATGAACAGCACCTTCTGTCAAATCGGGACCCAGTCCTTTCTGGGAAGAGTTTGAAAGACTTTGGCCTACTAAAGCCCATTCAGACTAATGGGTGATGTGGTAAGCTTTGAGCATACTTCTGATAACTTTGGTTTTTATATGTTTTGTTCTTAAGAATAAATGGACTCACTTATAAAGAGCTGTGTGGTAACTTTTGACTGTAATTACATCTGTTCGTAGCCTTCTAGGAGAAAGCTAAATGCAGATGCTGGCCTGCTTAGGTGGTGGAGCATGGAAAAAGGAAATGCAAGTGAGTTGCCTAAAACTGTGACAGTGTAAAGCTCTAAAAATTAGATGTGCTGTGTTGACTGGCAGAATGTGCAGTTGGTGCCTTACTTGCTTTTTGAAGCTATGCAGAGTAGAATAACTGTCTATAACTCTCACTTGCAGAGACACTAAGCCTTATAACTCTAAGACTCTTGTTGCCCTAGACAAACAAACAGGGATTATGCCCCGACAGCCTTAGTGTCACTTAGAAAATCAGTAAAAATTTTGGTCTCCTTTACACTTTGCTGAACCTAGTCACTACCTAATATGCCTGCAGGTTGGAGTCAGCCCTATTCATTTGCAAGGGAAAGGAAAAGAAAGACCCTGCTGATCTTGTTGTAGTTTGCTCTACAAGTCACAGGAAAGGACTAAACATCATAGTTAGGGGATGCCCTTTCAACTTGCCCATGTTCACATAGCAAAGGCTTGATTCCATACCCATTGATACTGATAGAAATGTTGCTATTGACGTCAATGTCTGCAGTAATATGCCTTAAAATCAGTAGCAGAGTCAGAAATTATGGGGAAAGGATGGGAATTATAACCAGATGCCGTTATATTTAGCCCCCAATTCACGATCTCCTACTTGGAACTGCATTAGTGGAACAATTAGGCTCTAACAATAGATAGTTTTGAACCTGAAAAACTTTCAACAATTTAAATATATAGGATGGCTTCAAATAGCTCTCCAATATGCCTGGCATATGACACTACATATCTGTGACTGGAGCAGTGGTGCACGCAAATCCACACTAAGCCAAGACCAGTCTTACTCCATTGTTGCTCATCCCATTTCAGTTCCATCAGTGTTAGCAACATTGGGAGCTCTTGTGTAGATGGCTGTCTGGCTCCAGCAGCCATCTTCAGTGCCCTATTAATTAATTAAACCTGTTTTGAGAAGGTTAAAGTGATTATGATGCTGAAGTCAGTTGCTGGACCTAGATCACCAGCTACAATAAGACTCCCAGTTTTGCTAACATCAAGGATACAGTGGTAGGATAGATAAGCAGTCATGAGATCCTATTAGTAGATGTTATTGAAATATAGTGCATTGTTATGGCAGGAGCCACTAGATGGCAACATAGCATATCTTACAAGTTATTTTTCTTAGCATGTGAGCACTGTTCAATTTCTGAAGAAACATTCTAATTGTGTTTTGTGGTGTACTTCTTTAAGGGGATCTGTGGTAAGCACCAAGGGAGTCTTTCCTCTGCTTTAATCTTTCTAACTGGTCACTTCTTGGGGCAGAGTTGCTCCCTAGTACCTGGACAGTTATTTGGGATCAGATTCTCTAACATTTGCTTGCATGGCATTTGTAACCACTTCTGTTCCAGGACTGGTGTATAGGTGCAAACAAAACAAGTTTCACTAAGAATATAGCCAGACAATATTATTGATGTCTCCTACACTGGGAAAGTAGACCTGCAAGGCTTTGACATCTGCTACCATTAAACAGGTAGAATTCTTGTTTGGCAAGAATTGACTGCTAGTTTCAGATGAACTTCTTTTCTATGTAATAGGCCTAACCAACACCCCCACCCAAGTCTTTCTGATGCCTTTAAGAAAAGAAAAGCAGACCTCTCCAAGGGCTCGTATGCAAATTATTTCATTTGCATTTCTACATGGATCATGTCAGTACTGCAGTAAAAAAGGCACAGAGAAAATGAATGCTGATATGCTTGGATGGAGTCAACTTTATATATTTAATTTAAATAAATGAGGAGGAAGGAATATTTTATATGTCAAAGGTTGGGAGAGGAATGGAAAATCAATATGTTTATAAGCAGATGAGAATGCATATTTATAGAATACAAAATGAACTGATGTGGAAGAAGTAGCGTCTACCAGTTCTTTATCTCCACAAACCAAAAATAAAACATTTTGACATGATGCTGAATTACTCAAGGACAGAGGGATTTTTGAATGACCAGAATTACTTGCTAGTGGGCATGAGTTAATGTGAGATATGACTAGGTTCACTGTTATGGCTCACTTATGCTAGTGTACCTGTCTACGGCTGCCACCTCCTCCCACCCTTGTACCCTGCATCTGTTTAGGCAACTGCCACATATTGTCTAAATTCTAGATTGCATGCTTTCTGGGACAGGGACTTTTTGTAGGGATTTTTGTTCAGTGCTTAGTACAATGGGGCTATAATCCTGGTTTAGTGTTCTTTCTATTTCTACCATAAATAGAAATAATTATGTATTAACTTACAGTAGCCCCTAGAGGCCCAAGCTACTAGTGGGTCCCTATTATGCTAAGCACGGTACAAATACATCGTAAAACAATACCTTCCCTGAGAAGTATTACAATGTAAAAGCTTGTCTACATGAGACTGAGGAAAGATAATCTGAATTAATTTTTAAATGGATTAGTTAAATGTCATTAATCTGCCTCTGTGTGGATGCTCTAATTCAGAAATAAAGTGACCTTAACTCATGAATTAAACCAAACCAAATTAAGGCCTCTTTAAATCTGAATAAATGTCCACACAGGAGGAGTTTAATGAGGTTAAACTAATTCAGTTTAAATACATGGCTTTAGTTTATTAAGACTATCTTTCCTGAGTGTCCCTATATAGACAAGATTTAAATGAGAGAGAGTATAGTAAGGGAAGCAAAGGCACAGATACGCGTTGTTAAAACATTATTCATGTTTTTCTAAATGATAAAAACTGGTGGATTTTTTTTCTGATATTGACAGGCACAGGGTGGCCTCTCATGTTAACTGTATCTAGCATCTGAAATAGTTTTCACAGTCGGCCAGTTATCCTAGCATTAATATGTTTGGTAGCTCCATACTGGCTCAAAGTGTGATAAAAGTGTGGCATGTAGGATCATAGAAATGTAGGACAGGAGAGAACCTTGATGGGTCATCTTGTCCAGTCCCCTGCACTGAGGCAGGACTAACTATTATCTAGACTACCCTGACAGGTATTTAAGACACTAGCCTTTCTTTTTTTGCCTCAGCCACCTGATGTGGATCAGAGTGAACTGGAGTCAGTGAGGTTCTATGTGGGGACAGTGCTTCCCACTCTTCCCCCCTCACTACCTACTGCAAGGCTCAGGGTCTTAGGTTCTCATTGATTTATCCTTTGTTAGCCCAGTAGCCTACTCACTTGCTGCCCCAAGTGACTTATTGAACTGAGACCATGTGAAACTGAAGGAAAATATCACTGAAACTATTGAGTAATGCAGGGAGCTCACTGTTTGCTGAGAGCCCTCCTCTGCTGAGTGAGACGATTAAAAGGTCACAGCATGGTACAGCAGTATGCACTAGATCACTTGTAGAAGATGCTATTTCAGAAGGAGCTACCCAGAATAAGGCAGTTCATCAGTTCTGAGTGCCTACACTTGAATCAGAGCCAAGCACCAAGCTCTCCAAAGAACAATCATCCTATTTTGCACATTCAGGAAGCCCTCTCAGAACAGTATCCGTCTACTCTACCTTCATTCCTAGAGTTCAATACAGTCACTCATCAAGAAGTTGCCCAAGAACTTGTGAAGCCAACCCATACCATCCCTGACTTGTGAAAGAGTCTTGAGCAACTGATGCCACTCCTAACCAAAACAGGCAATGCCTCATTCAAGAAGTAATCTTCACCTCTTCCTTCAAACACACAATAGTCCCACCAGCACCAAAGAAATCCACTCGGATACCTCAGTCCTAGGTAATTATTGCCTAGTGTCAACCCTGAGCAAACTCAGACATGCTAGGAACCAAAGGCCAACTGCAAGTTAATCTAACTGAAGTTAACATTCTAGACATAGCAGGCCAGATTCAGGCGAGGACATGGAACTGAAACTGCTTGAGTGGCACTAATGGATTATCTCCTGTCAAGAATAGAGGACAGACATCTATTCTCATCATCCTGGACCTCTCTGCAGCATTTGACACTGACAATGAGCTTCTGCTCTCTCACCTGAGACAAGTGGCAGGAGTCCAGGTAATTCACTAAAATGGTGTGAGTCTTTCCTGGATGGATGTATCCAAAGAATAGTGACAGGAAACTGTATCTCCACCAATAGACCCCTCACTTGCGGGGTTGCACAAGAATCTGTTCTCTCTGGTCCTCTACATGTAACTACTATGTGAACTGGTCAGATGACATGGACTCAGTACCACCAATATACAATTGAGAGACAGCTCTGCCTATCCTTAACTGCATATGATCACACTGTCATGCTGACCCGATTGGGAGGGCCCTTGAGGTGTATTCGGGAGCTCCAATTACTCCCTTCTACACCAGTCTCGCATTGGGGGTGTCATGCGGACTGGATTGGGAGGGGGGGCATTTGTGTTATTTTACATTAATATGTCAAAATCGTAGTGATTCATGTGAGACATACCATGTCAGGTACAGTTAGAAAGGTTATGATATGCTGAATAAGATGATAATATTTGTGTTCATGTGTAATATGTGTGAGGAAAGTTATGGAGACCTTTGATATACCTGTATTTCAAATTGTGCTGTAAAAGACACACCCCAGACAGAGAGGCCACAGGACAATAGCCCGCTTAATGGCCCATCAAGACCTTTACAGAAGCCAAAGGCCCAGGAAGAAACTAAAGGCATACCTGAAGAGTTACCAGGATTGGCCCATGTGACTTTGGACTCCATTTGAGTTCCTGTAAAGTTCCACAAGCCACCTGGCCAATAACAGAGGGTATATAAGGTCAAACCACAGAAACCATTTTGTCGTCGTCTTGTTCTTTGTTCCTGTCCAGCTGTGGACACACCTCTGGATCAATACACTTTGCAACTGAACTGAAGGACTTAGACCCATCCAGGTACTGGATGTACACCAGAGGGACTATACAAGCCTGCAACTCCACAATTGTTCTAGAAACCTGATGTATGTGGACTTTCAAATCGTTTGTATATATCTGATTACTTTAACCCTTTAACACTTCTCTTATTGTTTGCTTTCTTTTATTAATAAACCTTTAGTTTTAGTTACTAAAGGATTGGCTGGCAGCATGGTATTTTGGGTAAGATCCAAACCTATAGTGAACTGGTACTGTGGCTGATCCTTTGGGATCAGAGGGAATCTTTTAGTAAAGAGCATAGAGTTTAAACAACTGGTCTCTTTACTGGACCTAGTGTCAGTTTGGGGAGCCAGAGACTGAAATTCAGTAAAGGGGGCTGTGTGTATTTGCACAGTGGCTTCTTGATAACCAGTGTGGGGGAATCAGAAGCACTGTTTGTGGCTGGTTGGGAAGTCTGACTGCAGTGTCACCCACCAGTGCTGGGAGAATCTGCTCTCCTTTTACAGCCTGCCCTGACCCTGGCATTATCAGTGGGCTACCCTGGGCACAGACGGGTTACACACACCACTACTGAACAGGGGCATTTTAGCAACCAATCAGGTGTCCAAGCCACTGCCAATTATTTTGCTTGCTGCTTTTAGCCATTTTCAGGCCTTTGCAGGAACTTAGCATAACTAGGAAACCGGGAAAGGCAGTAGAGAGTGAACATGTGAAGTGAGCCTGGCTCTATGCATTCTCTCCCTCTGAATATGCTGGGGCAGATGTCTGTGAAAAACAGGAAGTTTGGATATATTTTAGAATTGTCAGTATGGGGAAATTTAGCTATTAGACTAACACCTTAAAACTGTTTGCTTAACAATATTTTTTTTTAGTGACATGTCTCTGGAACTCCTGCATTTGCCCAATGATTGATTTGTTTGGTCAACTATGTAACATTCTTTTGATTGGCATGTCTCTGTAACTTTGTGATATAAGAGGGAGATAGCAAGTCTGAGTCAGGTGGATCGCTTCGTGGACACATTTGGAAGGATCTCCAGGCACAGACAGAAGGACTGGCCATCCAGAAATCTGTGACTGATTCACCTGAAGAGTTCCTCAAACTTGTGGGGTAACTAACAAGTTTTAGGGTATCTTAATACCTGTTATATTTGTATGTACTTAAGATTAATAAGTGGAGACTTTTGATAAAAGTGATTCAATGGGAATTGCTGGAGACAAATAAAGTAAAGCTTTAAGATTAGGAGCACTTGGTTTTGACTTGTCTATGCCAGCCATAGAGCAGGCAGAGGTACTATGTTTTCTGTGGTTTATTTCCTGATACCAACTCACAGAAACTAAAAGTTACTGGGTTGAGGAATCCTGGATAACACTACCACCAAGATGGCCTACTGCTTGGATGAGATCAATTCATGAATGAAAACAGCTAGCTGAATCTGAGCAAAATAGAGGTGATGGTGGTGGACAGAGGAAAGTGCTTAAGAGTTTTCAGCCACAGCTTGAAGGATCACATCCACATGTGGTCAATTCAGTCCATACTCGAGGAGTACTCTTGGACTACTCACTGACTCTGAGCTCTCACATTGCAATGGTCTTGATTAATGCTTCCTCTATTTCAGGTTGGCTGAGACTTCCCATCCTGGGAGGATAAGACCTTGCCTCAGTTATTCATGTCTTTATCATTTCACATCTGGACTACAGCAATGAGCTATACCTGGTCATGAAACCTTCAGCACTTAGGAAATTCCAACTAGAACAAAAAACTGCTGCACCTCTCCTCAGCAACAAAGGCTATTATGAGCACATCACTCCTGTCCTCTGATCTATGCTAGATTCCCATAGAATTTCAAATCAAATTTAAGGGCTCAGTCTTTATCTTCAAAACACTCCACAGCCCAGGCCCATGATACCTAAAAGATATTTAAAGACCCGTGACAAAGCATGTGCCTGACAAACTTCATTCCTCTGGCACAATGGAACACTAAACAATAACAGTAAAGCTCATCTGTGCAGGACACAGAGCCTTCTCCCAGGTCTGGGCTGAGACCATGGAATTAACTTTTTCAGGAACCGAGGACCATCATAACGTTCACCATGTGCTGCTCTACCTGCAAGGCACATTTCTTTGACCTTGCCTTCTCTAACACACACACACACACACACACACACGTATGTTTAACAAAAAAAGCCCAGCACCCTAAACAAGACACCCCATGATTCTCCCTCTGGAGAGAGGATGAGAGAATACACACATATGACATGTGTAGTTACGTTGCTTATGACACTATTGGAAGGTGCTCAGATACCATGGTGGTGAGCATGATATAAAGCCCCATATAAAATAGAGAAGGCAATCAAGTCTATTACTAATATATTTTGACAGGAATGAGACAAGCAATTTTACTCTGCTATAGAAGAGGTTATTGTACGGTATGCTCAGTTCCAGCAAGGCCACATTCCCGGTTGCTGTAGTGTCAAAACACTTTATTTTTAGTAGTACCCCTAAATTGTCTGAAGGTGTTTTCATGTATCATACTAATCCCCTTCTCCAGCCAAAAGTCTGACTATCTTTGTGAAATCCTGAAAATCTATTTTATCTCTCCGGTCCTATGTAGATACATTTAAAAGAATAGGATGCCTCAGAAAGAGTAGACATGAAACCTATTAACACTTTGAGATTCTTCATCACTCTTCCCTCTTTCCCATTACTCCATATGAACCCCCTGAAGGGAAACCTTGATTCTGATATAGTTTTGTTTAAGGGGAATCCACACGTCATGTGATGTCCCTGAGGGAGGGCAAAGGTTATATTATCCAATTGTCACCACATACAGGGGAATTAGGGTCAGACATCATTCTCATTCCTAAACAGGTGACACACCAAAGAAATGGAATATTTTAATTCTGAAATGAACATGGCCATTCCGCTAGCCATGGGGGTATTAAAGATACACAGGTCTGAGTCTCCTCTCACTTTCAATAGTGAACTATTGACTTCAGTGTAGTTTCTTCTAATTTGCACTGTGTAAGCAATAAGAATTATGCCCCTGTAACTTGTCTCATCTTTAAAAAAAAATAAAATAGATATCTTCTGAGCTCCCTGCTCACAATGTTTATTATTTGTGTGTGAGTTGGAGCTAACAGCATAGATCAGTACTAGGCGTCTATCTCCTGGGTAACATACTCTAATTCAACCAAACACCTGGGACGTCAATTCATCAAGAAACAATTAAAATGAATGCACTGATTTTAAAGTAAACCACTTCAGTTTTCTCCAACAGCCAAAGCCTGCATGATAAAGCCATTTTGAACATACACAGTACAAGAGGGGATTCCTTTAGCAATTCAAACCATATTTTAGAGCAACTCCTCTCCACTCTGGTTCATTTCAGCATAAAATCTGGTACCATCTTTTGACAGGGAAACTAGATAATAATAGCTAATAAAATCCATCTGGCACAGGGGGAGAATGGAGAAAGAAATCTCAAACTAGTTGCTCATATGATTTGGCATACTCTGAAATACTTAGGCACAAAGATGAAGGTCTCCTCTAGGAGCTAGAGTTGCATAGAAAGAAAGATTAAAACTTCCTTAGTCTTCAATAGGGAGGTGGCAGTACTTGTGCAAGTGTAGTAGGGCAGCAGTTCTTACACAATGATGCACAAAATAATTCCAACTGAGAATCATGCAGGGGTGGTCCCTGTGGCATCTCTCTTACAAAGAGGGCCCTAGAATTTGAGCTAGAGAACCAATTTCCTTGAGGGATGAGCTGGCTAGAGTAATCAGGAGGATGTTTAAACTAATAACAAAAGGGGAGGGTAAAAAGAGGGTAGAAGTGAGTGCTCATTTAGCTCATAGTCAAGATGATGAGAACAAAATTAATCAAGGAACCAAAGCACAGGAAGAGCAGAAATTCATTAATTGCCTATACACCAATTCTAGGATTCTGGATAATAGATGAGAAGAATTGGAATTGCTCATTTATGAGCAAAAGTTCAATTTAGTTGGTGTTACTGAAGTCTGGTGATACAATTTGCATAACTGGCATGTTAAAAACCAGTGGTTAGAACTTATTTAGAAGGGATCATGTGGGCAAAAGGGAAGGAGGAGTGGCACTAGCACTCTGTCAAAAATGGTATTACCTGTTTCCGAGTCACTCTTAGCTAGGAAGAAAGTGATCTGGAACCGATTATGAATCAATGTCACCACAGAAAATGTATAAGATTGGGTAGTAACTGGTGTCTGCTACAGAACACAAAATCATAGTAGGAAATAGGATGGGTCAGCTTCTTATATGCTGGTCTATAATGTATAGGGGGAAAGAAAGCTGTGTGATCCTGGGGGGCTTCCATCTGAGTGTGGTGGTCTCATACTGCCAGTACTGTAACATCCCTGGAAAATCTAATTGTTATAGATGGCTATTTCCTAATGCAAAAGGTGTTACAAGCAATATGGGAGAATTCTATTTTAGAACTCATCTTGATGGATAAAGAGAAATTGATCACAGAACTAGAAATTAATGGTAGCTTTGTGATGACATATTCACATTTACATTGTGCAAACAGAATGAAGTCCAGATCAGTGATAGATATGGATATATCTTTGGTGTTTTAAGATAGCCAGTTTCACAAAAGCTGAAATCAATTATGAGGCAAATCAGCTAGGAGGAAGAATTTAATCAGAAAAATGAGACTAATAATAGGGAATTATTTAAGAACACTTTTACTTGATGCCACAAAAGCCACAATCCCACAAATCAAGGAACAAGGCTATACTGGTTAGATAATTGACCTGGTTTAAAGGGGGAAGTGATAGCAGCTATAAAAAATTATATAACAAGTGGAAGACTGGTGAAGTTGATAGTAGTCAACTAGACTGCAAGAGGTCCTCTAGTCCAATCCCCTGAATTTATGGGATAACTAAATATTATCTAAACCATCCCTGACAGATGTTTGTCTAACCTGCTGTTAAAAATCTCCCTAGGCAATTTATTCCACTGCTTAACTACAATGAAAGTTAGGAAGTTTTTCCTAAAGTCCAACCTAAACCCCCATTCCTGCAATTTGAGCCCAATTACTTCTTGTCCTGTTCTCAGAGGTTAAGAAGAACAATTTTTCTCTTTCCTCCTTGTAACAATCTTTTACGTACTTGAAAACTGCCATCATGTCCCCCCTCAGTCTTCTTTTCTCCAAACTAAACAAACCCACTTTTTTCTATCTTTCCTCGTAGGTCTTTTTTTCTAGACCTTTAATCATTTTTGTTGTTTTTCTCTGGACTTTCTCCAATTTGTCAGTTGAGGTCTAATCAGCACAGAGTACAGCAGAATTACATCTCGTGTCTTGCTTACAACACTCCTATTAATACATCCCAGAATGATGTTTGTTTTTTTGCAACAGTCTTAAACTGTTGACTCATATTTAGCTTGTGATTCACTATAAACCCCAAATCCCTTTTTGCAGTACTATTTCCTAGGGAGTCATTTCCCATTTTGTATGCATGCAACTGATAGTTCCATCCTCGGTGGAGTACTTTGCATTTGTCCTTGTTTAATTTGATCCTGTTTGCTGGAGACCATTTCTTTAATTTGTCCAGATCATTTTGAATGTTAATCCTATCCTCCAAAGAACTTGCAACCCTGCCCAGGCTGGTATCATCCATAAACTTTATAAGTGTACTCTCTTATGCCATTATCTAAATCATGTATGAAGATATTGAACAGAATTGGACCCAGAACTTATCCCTGTGGGAAATATTCCCTTTCTGCTTGATTGTGAACCACTGATAACTACTACTCTCTAGGAACGGTTTTCCAACCAATTATGCACCCAACTTACAGAACATCCATCTAAGTTGTATTTCCCTAGTTTGTTTATGAGAAGATCATGCGAGACCAAATCAAAAGTCTTACTAAAGTCAAGATATACTACATCTGCCACTTCCCTGCTATCCACAAGGCTTGTTATCCTGTCAAAGAAAGCTATCAGGTTGGTTTGACACAATTTTTTCTTGGCAAATCTGTGCTTACTGTTACTTATCACCTTATTTTCTTCTAGGTGTTTGCAAATTGATTGCTTAAATATTTGCTCCATTATCTTTCTGTATATTGCAGTTAAGTTGACTTGTCTCTAGATCCCCAGGTTGTCCTTATTTATTTCCCTTTTTATAGATTGGCACTACGTTTTCCCTTTTCCAGTCCTCTGGAATTTCTCCTGTCTTCCATGACTTTTTAAAGATAATTGTTCATAGCTCAGATATCTCCTCAGTCAGCTCCTTGAGTATTCTAGGATCTATTTCATCAGGCCCTGGTGATCTGAAGACATCTAACTTGTCTAAGAAATTTCTAAGTTGTTCTTTTCCTATTTTAGCCTTAGATAATTTAGCACTTCTGCCATTTTCACATTTTCTCTTATTGTCCTCCCAGCACCCCACTAATTTAATAATGGACATACTCTGTCCTTGGTCTTCCTCTTGAGTCTAATGTATTTGTAATGAATGTAAATCAGAAGCTAACAATTGTAGAAAATTGATAAGGGAAGTAAAGGAACACAAATCTTTTTAAAGAGTTTTTAAAGTATATTAGGAATAGAAAGAATCCTGAAAACAGTATTGATCCATTACTAGATGGAAATAGTAGGAGTATCAATAGTAATGCAGAAGAGGCAGACGTGTTCGATAAATATTTCAGTTCTGTATTCAAGAAAACAGAAAATTGATTGATCTCTTCATGTAATGATACATATTCTCATTCCACTAATATCTCTGGAGGATGTTAAACAGCAGCTACTAAAGTGAGACACTTTTAAATTAGCAGGTCCAGGTCTTGCATCCAAGAGTTTTAAGAGTTGGCTGAGGAGCTCACTGAACCATTGATGTTGATTTCAGTGGTTCTTGGAATAGTGAGGACTGGAAGAAGACTGGAGGAAAGCTAAGATTGTGCCAGTATTTAAGAAGCGTAAATAGGATATCCTGAGTAATTATAAGAGAGCAGCTGATATGGCATTCGGTTAAGAATTAAAGGAGATCAATATAATTAACGTCCATCAACATGAGTTTAATGGAAAATAGATCCTGTCACATGAAGTTTATTTTTTAATTGATAAAGGTAATAGTGTTGATGTAATATACTTACATAACTGTAAGGCATTCAACTTGGTACTGCATGACATTGATTACAAATAATTATATGAAAGTTAAAATGACATTGTCATGAGGTGTTAATGCAGGAACTACTGGTGAACACTGGCAGCCTCACAGCAGCTAGGAGAATAAAAGAGCTGAAAAGCAGTGGGGTTGAACAACTGTCAGAGGAGCAAGCAGACCAGAGGAAGAAGGTCCTGCCAGCCACTTGGTGAGAAGCCATTCCAGAGAAGGGATAACCAGAGCCACAGACTGCAGAAGCCCACATAACCAAAGGATGTAGGGGCAGCAAGAGAATTGTTGAGGGTTGATTCTGCCTGCCTGGATTAAGGGCCTAAGGTGGGACACAGTGGAGGGGGTGGGCCTAGGTTCCTCTACCTTCCCTCTAACAGAGACTTAAGAACTAAAGGTGGCTTCAGGCCTCTTGAAGGCAAGGCCCAGCTAACCTCGACCAAACATAAGGGGAAGCCCATATACACAGTGTGACAGTAGTTAATGTCTTTGCCTCCACAATAGGACTATACAGATTGAGACAAGGACAGACTGGCCACTCGGCCAATCAGAACAGACTTTGTGCAACTGACTAAAGGGAGGCACGAGCCCACAGATTAAATACTGGCTCATGCATTTTGAGATCTAATTGTTAATGGGAAGCCATCATCAACCAGATGTGTTTCTAGTGGGGACACTCAAGGAAGTGTTCTTGGCCCTATTATATTTAGCATTTTTATCAATGAGCCAGAAGAAGACATAAAACTATCATTGGTAAAGTTTGCAGGTAACACAAAACTTGAGAGAATGATAAATAATAAAAAGGACAGGTCTCTGATACAGAGCAATCTGGATCTCTTGGTAAAGGTCAAGCAAACAATATAGGCCATATTTACACGATGGGGAACTCAATCCTGGGAAGCAGTGACCCTGAGAAAGATTAGGGGGATAATCAGCTGAACATGAGATCCTCATGTGATGCTGTGCAGTGATGCAGCTAAGCTGGAATGTTCCAGAACAGCATTTCAGCTCCACTACACCACTGATTGCACTGCTCTCAATAGTGTGGGGTGGGATTAGAGTCGCATGGTGCTGTGGGGTTAGAGAGTGAGGCTGGCAGGGAGACACTGCAGTTTAGGACTATACTATTGTTGCTGTGGCCAAAAGATCTAATTCAATCTTGAGATGCAGAAACAGAGGACTCTTATGTAGGAGTAGAGAAGTTATTTTACCTCTGTTTGGTCCTGGTGTCACTGCTATTGGAATACAGTGTCCAGCTCTGGGGCCCACTGTTCAAGAAGGATGTTGATAAATTGGAGTGGATCAGAGCAGAACCACAGCAACGATTAAAGGATTAGAAAAAATGCCTTGGGGTGATACTCAAGGAGCTCAATCTATTTAGCTTCATAAAGAAAAGGTTAATGGCGTACTTGGTAAGTTTATAAGTATATGGGGAACAAAATATTTGATAATGAGCTCTTCAATCTATCAAGAGAAAGAGATAACATGATCCAATGGCTGGAAGTTCAAGCGAGACAAATTCAGACTATGGGTACGTTTTTGAAAAGTGAGGGTAAGTGACTACTGGAACAATTTACCAAGGGTGCTGATGGAGTCTCCATCACTGACCAGTTTTAAAATTGTGGTAGAAAACATCCAAAGAGAGGTGCTCTGTGAATTATTTTGGGGAAATTCCTTGTCCTAGGTTAAAAAAGGGAGTCAGACTAGATGATCACGCTGGTCCCTTTTGGCTTTGGAATCTATAGGCTTCGAGTGCTCATGTCTGCAATGACGGAGTCAAAATTGAAAACTGTTGCAACCGGATATTTTGCCTGATCTTGCCACTGGCCTCCTAGTACTCAATCAGCATCTGAACACAGCACAATGTCCATCTCTTTTTGAATATATGTAAACCTATCCAACAGAATTTGGTAAAGAGATCGAGCTGGATGAAGTGATCCAAAACCCATTGATCATAATGAAAAGACCCCCTAGTGACCTCAATGAACTTTCAATCAGGCTCTGAATTTCTAAATTGCCTTATCCCAGCCTGATATGAACCAGATCAAATTTTTAATTTGACTAGGGAAACGGTTTGGTGAGATGAGTTTTCTTTTAATGCAGCTACAGGCATAATATTGTATTCAACCCATCTTCTCAGACAGGTTTTTGCAGTAACAGAAAATGACACTTGTCATTGCGTTAGATGAGGGCAAAGCACAGCTTAATATAAATGCAATATACATAAAAATAAATAAGATTCATGTAAATAAGATCAGTGCAGAAACCTTCCCCTTGAAACTCCCTGCATCATGGTGAATTTGTTATGTCAATGACAGCTGCTGGAGCCTCATTTGGGGGGAAAAAAGACCTAAGGCAGGCTTAACTTTTTTTGAAAAAGAAACTTCAGTTCAATACATGATTGATATTTTTCATCCATTTCAATAACTACACAGCCCTTATTTTTCAATAAACATACTTTTGGTTTATATTTTTAAGTTGCTTTGACAAGTTAAACAAACATTTGACTGTTATCGTCACTAATTATTGTCGCACCCAACAGCCCAAAGCCAGAGAAGGCCCCTGAATGCATTGCATCCTGTAGAGTAGAAACTCGGGTCTTGCTTCTCAACCCTCTTTCACAATGACTAACTCTATTTACTTCAAAGGGAGTGGTCATAGAGCCCAGTTTTACTCTATGTGGGTAAGGATGGTTAAAAAAAAAATCAGGCCCACAGGTTAACATATTACAGAATGAGGCAGGGATTAAGTAGCATCATTAGACTCTTGTACCACTGAAACAAAACTGTAACTCCTTTAAAGTGTTCTCCAAATGCCATTATTTCCCTATAATTTCATTTTGACTGCTAACTAGAAGTTGACAGGAGCATGCTGGAGAAAAGAAAACAAATATCCTCTACCATCAGAACTATTGTACTGGATTTGTCTAAAAATAGAAGATATTTTTCTTCCAAAGCAGAAATAAACGTCACTGAAAGTCATGGGTGCCATACAATAACAGCTGTGTAAGTAAGAGACCATCCAAACATATGCCACAGATGGGGCTCTGAGATTTTAATTAATCTGCTATGGAGGCTGTGCCTTAGCCTGTAAGATTAGAGAATAAAAAGGAAAACTTGTTACACAGTTTTGAATCTGTTTGTTCAGCCTAGTGTGATATTTACAGCCTCTTCCTTTCTTTTTGTCCTCACATCTTGATTTATCCAGCTGGAGGGAAAGGTAACCCTGGGGCTAGTGAGCTTTGCTATGCTGCTCCTGATCAGCAGGGTCCTGCAAAAATGGCAGTTAAAAAACCTAAAAATAGTGGTGAGTATGTTCTGTCCCTCTCTGTGTGACCCACCCAGCGGGTGGGAGTCTGTTAGAGCTCATCACTTAAGAATTGGGCTCTTTAGCTCAAGCTGCAGTCTTGTGCTTCCTGTTTCTAGAAGATGCTGGTTTAGTTCCTGGTTTTGGGTAAAATGCCAGCCAACCCCCAGACAAACTGCAGCCAAGGAGGGTAGGTTCTGCATTTTCTGTAGTGGGGGGGGGCAGTCTTTGAATTTGCCAGGGTGCCAGACAGATTTTAAAGGTGAAATCTAACTTTGCCAGTCTGTGTGTATGTGTGTGTATGTGTATATATGCATAGTCACAAAGCTGTCATGTATTTCCAACTGAAGAACCTTTATTAGCATGCAAGCCTGAGAGCACACAGCTTGACTTTCAAATCCCAGGCTGAGTTTTCAGGTCTCGGGGTTAGCGAAATAACCTGATTTGTAAATCCAATTGGATAACCCCTTTTGATGGAGTCCAGGGAGTGTTAGCTTACTAGTTTTAACACTGGGTTCTTTTCAGGTCCCCTTTAAACAGCATTTTTTCAAGTCAGGATATTTGCTTGTTCTTAACCAACCAACAATTTGTTAATTCACCCAGAACCAATGTAGTATACAATCAATTGTTCACACTCAAGTGTAGACAACCCATGGTCTAGGTGTGTACTACACACAATACAGTCCTGCAAGCAATCACAGATTAGAGCCAAGGTTCAGCAGTTATGTCAAGGAACAATGCAACTACCAAGATTTCTTATTACATTTTCTTATGTAAAACTTAAAAAATAAATTAAAAATTGCTGTCAGCGATCTGATCGCCTGTAATAGAATGCATCACTTAGAATAATTTAAACTGTACGCTAGTGTAGTTTAGATGCTCTTTAACTTGTAATGAGGGATTTGTGCCTGATTTCTATCTTTAGATTATGTTGTAACAGGGACGGTTACATTAATAAAAAAAATACTTTGTTTTGGAACCAATGCTGCCTGTGGCAATTACTTTATCAGACGGTTATATCAGTTCCTTTAAATGTTTCCTTAATGTCCCTGAAGACGCATACACCAGAGAGAACAGGTTAAGGGCATGATAGGCAGGATATTCTAGGGGTGCCCCCAAACCTAAATTTCATGGGAACAATGGCAACCTATCCATAAAAAAGGGGAATAAGGACAACCATAGAGCAGTAACCTTAACTACGATACCCAGAAAGATTAAGGAGCAAATAATTTGTAAGCACCTAGAAGATAAAGTGATAAGTAACAGTCAATATGGGTTTGTCAAGAACAAATCATATCAACTGAACCTAATAGCTTTGATGAGGTAACAAGCCTTGTGGCTGGAGGGGGAGCAGATGTGATATCTTTATTTTAGTAAGGCTTTTGATGCTGTCTAACCTGACCTCATAAACAAACTAGATAAACCTACTATAAGGTGGGTGCACAACTGGTTGGAAAACGGTGTTCAGTAGTTATCAATGGTTCACAGTCAAGCTGGAAGGGCATGGTGAGTGGAAGCCCAAAGGGATCTATCCTGTGTTTGGTTCTACTCAGTATCTTCCTAAGTGAGTCGGATAATGGCATAGAAATGGCACTTTTAACATTTGCAGACCAAACCAAGCTGGGAGTGGTTACCAGAGCATTGGTGGACAGGATTAGAATTAAAAATGATCTTGACAAATTGGAGAAACACTCTGAAATATAGAGAATAAAATTCAATAAAAATAAATGCAACAGTTTACACTTAGGAAGGAATAATCAACTGCACCAATTAAAAAAAAGGGAAATGACTGCCTAGGAAGGAGTACCACGGAAAAGGATCTCGGGTGTATAGTGGCTCAAAAATTAAATGAGAGTCAAAATGTAACACTGTTGCCAAAGAAGCAAACATTATTCTCGGATGTATTAGCGAGAGTATTGTAAGCAAGACATCAGAAGTAATTCTTGCACCCTGCTCAGCACTGAGAAAGCCTTAACTTGAGTACTGTGTCCAGTCATGGGCATCACGCTTCAGGAATGATGTGGATAAATTGGAGAAAGTCCAGAGGTGAGCAACGAAAATGATTAAAGGGCTAGAACAACATGACCCATGAGGAAAGAATAAAAAAAAGGGGGGGGCTGTTTTGTCTCAAGAAGAGAGGACTAAGAGGGTGGGAGGGACATAGTCTTCAAGTACATGAAAGAGAAGGGTGATAAATTGTTCTCCTTAACCACTGAAGACAGGACAAGCAGTAATGGACTTAAATTCCAGCACATGAGAGTCAGGTTAGGCATTAAGAAAAACTTCCTCATTGTAAGGGCAATTAACCACTGGAATAAATTAACTAGGGAGGTTGTAGAATCTCTGTCATTGGAGGTTTGTAAGAACAAGTTGAAAAAATACCTGTCAGGGACAGTCTAGATAATACTTAGTCTTGCCCCAGTGCAGGGGACTAGACTAGACGACCTATCAAGTCCTATCTTTATATGATAGTATTCAATATAGGATAAGTTTCTATGAAGCCACTCATAACTGGCTGCTGCTTGGGCCAATTGTCAGTCCACTTCCTGGCTAGCATCAAAAGGGGAAGGTGCTAAAAAGATGCTGAACTGAAGTCTCTGAGCAAGTTTTTAATTTACCTCTTAGCAAGAGGTGAGGATAGTTAAGTGGATTATTTTTCCTCTCTTCTTTAAGCCACCTCCTAAATGAGTGCTGGGCCAATCCAGAGATGCAATTTATTCAAACTCAGAATAGTTCTTAATAGGCTAACAGCACCCATTGAGCCCTGTTTATTAGCTGAGTATCAGACAGACATAGAATCACAACCTTTGCCCTGCCCCATTTGCTGGTGGTTAGAAAAAGCCACTATGTCAGCCCAATACCACCTGGGGGAGGAGGGTCAGGGAACACAGCAAGCCAGGTTTGTAGCTGCTTTGCATTGACAGTATAGCACAAAAAAACTAGACTAGAGGAAGTGCCAGGCTCTTAAAGATATGATGAGTTAGGGATCAAGTTAGGTGAATAAGATCAGTGGAAACTCCTGAAGATTAGGTTGCATGACTTCTGTTGGTATCTTAATGAAAGTTAATGTGCTGATAAGCAGGAAAGTTGGATTTCTTTTCAGAACTATATAAAAGTCCCTAACTCAGTGCATTATGATTCCCAGAACTATATGAAGGAGGGAAAGGGTACATATCTATGACCGTATTCTTAAACTCAATTATAAATCCTCCCATGTTAGCTATTAGAGCATTGGTTCTATGTGAATTCAGAGGGAACTATGTCACCTACCTAATCACAAAGAATACTTTACACTGCAATTGGTTTTCCTCACAGGTATGCCATCTGATTTGTGAACCAATCCAGTTTTGCTTACTGTATTTTATGAAAGTTGACGTAATTTCAGCCCAAGGAGGTAGGGCTGTATGCCACTGATATGTGAATTAATACCCTTGTGATCCACAGGAATTAGCAACCATTAGGGAAGGGATAGATTAGACAGTAAATATCATAATGTCACTGTAAATCCATGGATGGCCTGCACCTTGAATGCTGCATCTAGTTCTGTCATCCATCTCAAAAAAGATATTAAAATTGGAAGAGATACAGAGAAGAGCAACAAAAATGATTAGAGGTACAGATAAGGAGAAATTAAGATAACTAGGATGGTTCATTTTGGAAAAGAGATGACTAAGAGTGAGACTATGAGAGGTCTATAAAATAATAAATGATGTAAAGAAAGTGTTATTTATCCCTTTGCATGTCACAGAAACCAGGGATCACTCAAAGAAATTAATGGGCAGCAGGTGTGAGGCCACAAGTATCACTGGTTTCAGAAAAAGAATTAGATAAGCTCCTGGAGGACAAGTCCATCAATGACTATTAGCCAAGATAGTCAGGAATGCAACCCCGTGTTCAGGGTGTCCCTAAATCTCTGACTGTCATATGCTTGGACTAGATGAAAGGGGACGGATCACTTGATGATTGTCCTGTTCTCATCATTCTCTCTGAAGTATGTGGCACCAGCCACTGTTCTAAGACAGATTCTGGGCTAGAAGGACCATTGATCTGACCCAATATGTCCATTCTTATGGTCTTAAATAGCTGTACCTTCTGTTATAGAAGGAAATCTCCAACCTACCAGCCTCACCAGAGTTGTGCTAAATTTATTTAATCTCTAAGCCACTCTTATAGACATTACTAGAGCTGCCTGAACTATTTGTAGTCAAGACTCCCTGTGCAGCTGTAATTCACTGTTCATGGAGTATCTAGGAACAGATTAGATTTTTTCCTTTTGTCTAATTATTCACTCTGATATTTCATCATATGTGGTTTTAATGAACTGGTCACTCAGAATATTTGCTGTTCCTTATCGGTGGTGTGTGCCTGGTCAGCCAAGTGACACAATATTGTTTCTCCTCCTTGACTCAATGACTGAAATTTTAGAAATAGGTGGTGAGCACTTCTGGTGCAAATAGTGAACACTCTTGTTCATGCACTAGTAAATTACTTGTATACCTGTGACTAGGGATAGTATCACAAAGAACAGCCACTCCGAGCATCAGTGAGAACAAAAATCTCTTTGCATCAACATTTGCAGATCAGTGAACAAAAAGGCTGTGATGTTTGCTGAATTGAAAAAATGATCAATTTATTTAAATGCCCAAATAACTTTTTCCATGATGTAGCCAGCCTCAAGCATGACATTGTGCTCTTACTAATTTTTGTAAGTCATTCTTAAACTTCACTGAAAAACAGCATAATATAGTGCAGACTGTTTTACCAAAGTTTTAAATTACATTTCTGATCATTTTTAAATACCAACTTACCAAGTATTAGATTACATTTTGAGAATTCAAAAAAGTTATTTTCAATCTGAGTTATGGTTGGCCTCCTGATTATTAGATTTACTGTATCCAGCACACTGTGGAAATCTATTTCTTTGCAGCATTGGTGTAGGCATCATACCCAAACTCCTCTGTGATATTGCTCTCTCTGACCACCATGGATGGTCACTGAAAAGCTATCTGAACATCACTGAAAGGGTGGAAGTGTCTACATACACTCTGCAGAACACATGGCTCTGGGTTTGAGAATTGAGTTTCTGCTTATCCACCTTGGCTAGTGACAGCTGGGAAGTTTTATTCAGAGGCAGTAAATTCAAAGGGCATCAGAGCCAGCTGTCCTTAATAACCAAAGATTAGGTAGAATGCAAGGCCTTAAGGATAGGTGGTGTAATGGATGTTTGAGACCTCAGAAGGATCTCAACGTCTTCCCCCAGAAAAGATGTTTTCACTTTAGCTCCATCCAGCAACATGGAAGCTTAAATAACTGAAGATCTCTTTTCAACTTCTGTTGCTGTAGAAGTAGAAAAAAATCATTCTGGGCCTGATTCTTCCACCCTTACTTGAATAGAAGAGTTTTTACTTCCCAAACAGTCCCAAAGGCACTACTCAATGTGAATAAGAGTGGATAAATCTAGTCCCTGGATTCTAAATTAGAAATACTGGATCTTAAATTAGAAATACTCAAGAGCCTCCAGCCACCGCACGCAATATCACAGTTCCTTTTCCACTGCTAGTACCCCTTGTAGGTTGTCAGTCTCACTTGATGAGTTTTCCATGGCTCGGCCCTGCAGCCATGTCACAAAGTCCAGGTGAACCCTTTCCTGGGAGGCAAGGAGTCCGATAAATGAACAGTCTCTTTGCCTTGGCTCAGGTCTTCAGCTTCACTTTGGTCTCATTAAATTCAGCCCTTCGCTCAGGCTTCCCGCCAAGTCTTGTACCTTTCTCAGGGTTTATACCCACTTCACCAGTGGCCAGTGGGGGAAACCAGGCATGCCTACCCACCCATTGCTGCTGGTTCCAACAAACAGCAGCCATGTACTGCTCTCTTCAGTTAGTTGCTGCTACTTCCCTCGGTCGCATCCCACCTGGCTCCTTTATCTTCACCATTTACCTTAGAGCTAAAGTTGTCAGGTCCTCTCTCTCCAGCTTAAGCAAATGTAACCAGTTGAGCTCCTGTGGCTAAGAGAAGCACCCTACCTCACCCCTCTGGTCCCAGCCAGGAGCTGACTAGCTAAATCCCTGCAGATCTGAGCTTCCTGGGATCTGATTGGCTATTTCTGTGCAGTCTCTCTTGACAGGCCTGGAGGACCCACTTTTGCTGCTCCTTTCCTAGGAAAGGGAATGGTACAACCATGGGGCTTCTAGCAGATGGCCACAATGCCCTGGCATACCCCATCACAAATACATATCAGTTCAGTCAGGAAGTACTGCAGGCTTTTTTGACAGGGGACATAATATGCTTTTATCTACTCTATGTATACAGTGAATCTACCAGGAGCAAAAGTCCCCTGCTGACACAGACTCTGGAGATCATTAGGGCATGCATCACTGATCAGCCTGCACATAAGTGGATTATAGTGATAAAGGTTTGTGCAATCCCGATCCAACTCTCTCATCCAGGCATACCATATGCTAATTGGCGCAGGAACTGCAACGAGCTTAGAGGTGTGGATGGGTGCAGGTTTTGTACTGGAATAACCTTGCAACATGGAATGTGCACACATTGATTGACAACAGTGCAGGACCGGAAAGGTGCACTGCCACATTAGATAGGACTCTCAAGAAATACAACATCGATATAGCAACATTGAGTGAAACTCAGCTCTCAGAGGAATCAAGTCTGATAGAGATTGGTGCAGGTTACACATTTTATTGGATAGGCAAATCTAAAGGTGAACCCAAAACATCTGGACTGGGTTTTGCCATCTGTACATCTTTATTGCATGACAGACAAAATCCCAAAAAGAATTAGCAACAGATTGATGGTTATCCACAGAAACCTTGTTAAGGGCAGATATGCCAAAATCATCAGTGTGTGTGTGTCCCTACCATAACCTATACTGATGATGTCAAGGAGGCCTTCTATCAGCAATTTGACAGAGCAATAAAGGATGTTCCTTGCAATGATAGACTGATAAGCATGGGTGATTTTAACACCAGAGTTAACACTCAGGATTTGAGAGCAGCAAATATTTTTCCTACATTTAATAAAGATGGAAGGTGTGATTCTGGGACCAATAAGCCTTTTTAATTTAATGGCTGAAATAATTTTTGAAGATGGGACTACAAAACACAGACGTTGCTGATTCTGGACACTTTGTGATCAGTGTGAATACCAGTGAGACACTGTACACCCTATTTGCAGCTCTGTAAGGTTTAATGTGCAAGGTTTGCTATAAATATACTAGTTAGATACAAAGCCTAGCTATTAACTACAATATATCATACTCACTAAGCCTGGAGAGCTAAGCAGTCACTCAGGGACTTTCTTCAGGGGCCCCACCAGGGAGTCAGGGGATGCTCTGGTCCAACCAGCAGCACTTCCATCGGAGTCAGGTGTTGATGGAGCGCATCCCTTTGTCAAAGTGGTGATTACTTATACCCTTCCATAAACAAACTTCACCTAATTATCTGTCTCTCATTATCATATATGCTAATTACCTACATTGGGTTTCCACCCTTAACTACATTCCAGTCTCCCCATGATAACTGGGGAACAAAACAACATCTGGTGATGGAAGGGGCAGAGTAAAATTATGCCCTTTGGGAATGAAACTGTGTACCCCCTGGCGTTCAAGGATAACTTCTTGCTCCCATCACTGTCATCTATGTGCAGCTGGAAGCAATGCAGTATCTGTATTTTGTCTTATTATGTGCTGTGCTATGCAGAAACTGAGACAGCTATAAGGTTATTCAGTCACTGCCAACTGGAAGATGTCATGCTACAGGGGTCAGAATAGCCAAGCAAGCAACTGAAGCTATGCTAGGCCTCTAGGACAGTGGTCAAGCAGCTCAAATTGTACTGGGCCTCCAACAGACATGATAAACCATATGGAGACAAAGCATGCTGTAAAGAAAGATTATGCCTCCAATTTACTAGAATTCTTTAAGTATATCAACAATAGTGGCTAACGTAAGACTAGCTCATGTACTTCATTTGATCTTTCAAAAAGCCTCTTCCAGAGTCTCTTGCAAGACTGTGAGAGAAACTAAGTAATTATGGAGGAAGAAGTAAAGTGCTGTCATGGATCAGAAACTGCCCAAGAGACAAAAAACAAAGAGTAGAAATATGTGGTTAACAACCAAATTTGCTGACTGGCAGTGTGGTGGGACTAGGAGATGAAATTCAGTCTTTGCAAATGAGAGTACAACTGGAATGTCTAAATTAAAATTTTCACATACATTACAATGTTCTAAATTAACTGTAACCTTTCAGGAAAAAGACCTGGGCATCACCGTGAACAGCTCTACAAAAACATCTGTTCCATGCATGGCAGCAGTCAAAAAAATCCTAACATGCTTTGCTGTGTAAAGAAAAAAATGGAAAATAAGAGCATTATATCCTTCTTGGTAATAAATATTGATGTCACACACTTACCTGGGGCACTGGGCCAGATTCTCAACAGGTGTAAATCACTATAGCTCAACTGAATGATTTGTTTGGGCTTTGTGTATTTATTTTTACTAAAGTGTGACTGAAAATCATCCTTTTTGCCACATTCTGACAAGCTTAAACCAGCTGAAATGATTTTCTTCAGACTTTCTCACACTTGGCTAAGACAAGGAGAAGTTTCAGTCCAAAAGCTAACGCTGCACAAATAACTAGTTAGCACAGAAACAGAGTTTAATGCCCCTTCATAGTTGGTCATCCATGCTTCTGGGATTAATTCTGATCTTGTGTTGGGAAAATGTGCATTCCACGTTAAGGGCTTGATTAATTCTAGAGTTTTGCACCAGCTAAGGGAATCTTTTACAGAACTGTGGAATACACCAAACAAAAAACAAACCAACCAACAAAAAGAACAGATATTTTCTATTCATCAAGAGAGAAAAGCACTTCTCTGCAGTGGGCCGGCACAAGGCCTCAGTGAGAATTAAGTAGTGCACATTCGTCTTTAGCCAAATCCAAATGGCTAACTTGTCGGTATGCTAGGACTTCATTACACCAGAAAACTAGCTGAGTGGCAGCATGGTCAAATGCATAGCACACTCACATAAGAGTCAGGAGACCTGTGTGCTGTTCCCAGCACTGCCACTGATCTACTTTGTGGCCCTGGGCAAGTCAGTTCACCTTCCTGCATCTCTGTTTTCCACTCTATCTTTAGATTGTCAGATCCTCAGGGCAGGGACTGTCTCTGTCTGTGTACAGTGCCTAGCATAATGGGGCCCCAGTTTTGGTTTGTATCTACAGGCACTACTGTACTATTAGTAATTAACAATAGAACACAATCCTGCCAGGTGCTTTGGGGGCTACAGTGAGGGAACTCAATGGTGTTACAAAAAGGATACGTTTGTCTCACTATGGATCAATTTTCAACCTTAAAAAATATAAATCCTTGGTCATATTTGGAACTGATGTAAAGACATACAACAACTCCCATCACTCTGGACCAAATTCAGTTAAAACATAAATGACGGTGATGTGTAGTGTTTGGGGTCAGCCAGTCAAAATGTTCCACACAGGTGTGGTTAAAATTGTGTATTTTTAATGATTCTGACATCAAGTTGGCATGCAAAATTAGTGTGCTTTGTTGCACTGGTGTAGCTACACTGATGTAATGGCACCAGTGGAGGAAAAAAAATGCAGTCAAGCTGTTCCTTATGCAGTGAGGGAAGGAAAGGAGCTGTGTAGCAGGAAATGCAAATAGGAGGATGTAAGATAAAGTGGGACATCCAAGCCTTATCCTACACTTTATTAGTTCTGTCACTGCACTACTCATCCCTTCTGCCATGCTCCATTCACTTTTGGTGCCACTGGATGCCAGCTTGGTGCAGTTTTGACTTTGTTATTCACATCCATTTTCTGACAAATTTGCACCCACGCTGAATGTAGCTGACATCCAATGCACACACAACCAAAAGGCTTTAGAGTTTCTAAATACACTGACTAAATGCATCATCCCTGTTGTAACTCTGCTAATGTCAGTGGTGTTATGCAAGAAATAAATTGGCCCACTGACGTCCCTGGATTTGCACATGTGTAGAGGAGAACAAACTATGGCCTGGAGTATTGACTGTGCTTCATAAAAATAGATGTAAACTCTTGTCAATCCAAACGCAGTCCTGACCCTATGCAATTTTGCCAACATGCAAATAAATGTTCCATTTATTTGCACCACTGCAGCAGATGTTTTTAAGCTGAATGCAGCAAGGAAATGTTTAAGGAACAAAGGCAGTTCCTATAGCAACACAAGTGATCGGTACTCTAGCTCTTCATTTTGCTGTAACTTTGGTGATCCATCTCACTCTTTATCCCTAGCTTTGGTTTGATTCCCTTTCTACCTGCTCTAACTGCTCCAATGTGTGTGTTTTACATGCCTACTTATTCTCCAGTTTATAAGGAAAAAAATATTTTAAAGTTACCAGAGCAACCAGAACTATCTCTGAACTACAGAACATCATCTGTGTGAAACGCATATCCCAGGCTCATGTTTATTTATAGCTCCTCCATCTTTATAAAACAGCATATATTCTAAAAGGCAGGCATATTTTTTCTCATTAATTATTTGTAACTCTTTTTATTTATTTTTAACTAGCTTTTCTTTTTAAAATCAAAGATGAACGAGAATGTTGGTACAAGAAAACTTGGGGCCAGATTATCCACTGCAAAGAGGGATAGGACTGTGCAATTGACGTTTATTAGACACAAACTGGACTTTTTGCCCAGACAGTCTTACTTTCTTCCAGCCAAGCTTGCTGTCCAAATCCCAATACACCCTACCACCATTCTTGCCCTCCCTTGATTCTGTCTCTTCCCCTTTCCTTGCCCAACCAGTCTCAGTTCCCCCTCCTGGATCCTTTTCCAGTTTGTCTCTCTTCTCCCTGACCCCTCTCGCTGCCTCCTAATCCATTTCCCTCCCTGTGCTTTTCATCCAGTCTCAGTTTTCCTCCCTGCCATCTTCTGCCTGGTTCCTTGTCTCCCTGAGCAACCAGTCTCAGAAGACTCTGTCCCAATCTATTCCTGCCCCTCCCTGCCAGTCCAGCTTTTGTTCCTCTGCATTCAAATCAGACAGCTTCCGCCTCCATGCTGCCTGGATGGGGGGCGGGTCTTGGGAGCAAAGGAAAAAATGGTCCCCAGCTCTCCATTCTACTGCTCAGTCTCACCACGGCCTGGAGCACTCATTACAGGGAAAATCCTTCTGGGCCCTCCTAGCTCTGGGCTGCAGCATTCTCAGTTGCTCTGTGGGGATGGCACATGCTCAGTCTGGTTACAGGTAGGAGCTTTGATGGGATGGATGGCTCATGCACAGTCTGGTCAGCGCTACAAGCTGTGAGCTGCTCAAGCATGCTCAGTGAGAACAGAATCTTCAGTGATTTAGTTGCTTAAAGTCTCTACCGAGCATGTGCAAAGTGCAACTTTCCCAAAGGCCTACAACATAGTCAAATCTAGGGGGGATTTCATGGGTTGCATCTCCCTGATGCAAAGGCCACCCCCTTCCCTCACGCTTCCCCCCACCACCCCCTTCGCCATATCTTAAGTCCCTGATCTAAAGCATGTTCAGTGAGGACAGAATCTTCAGAGATTTTAGTTGCTTAAATCTAACAAGTCTCTACTACATATTTGGCACTGATGAGGCCACATTTGGAGTATTGTGTCCAGTTTTGGGCCCCCCACTACAGAAAGGATGTGGACAAATTGGAGAAGTCCAGCAGAGGGCAACAAAAATTATTAGGGGGCTGGAGCACATGATTTATGAGGAGAGGCTGAGGGAACTGGGCTTATATAGTCTGCAGAAGAGAAGATTCGGGGGGATTTGATATCAGCTTTCAACTACTTGACGGAGGGTTCTGGGGAGGATGGAGCTAAGCTGTTCTCAGTGGTGGCAGATAACATAACAAGGAGCAATGGTCTCAAGTTGCAGTGGGGGAGGTCTAGGTTGGATATTGCAAAAACTTTTTCACTAGGAGGATGGTGAAGCACTGGAATGGGTTACCTAGGGAGGTGGTAGAATCTCCATCCTTTGAGGTTTTTAAGGTGCGGCTTCACAAAGCCCTGGCTGAGATGATTTAGGTGGGGTTTGTCCTGCTTTGAGCAGGGGGTTAGATTAGATGATCTCCTGAGGTGCCTGCCAACCCTAATCTTCTATGATTCTGTGAGTATAAAGCATATGGGTGCTAGCCTCATTCTCAGAGCTGGATGAATAGATAAGGCAGTGAAAAGTTCAGCTCAAATGGTTTAAAGTTCCATGAAGTTATCAGCAACTGAAAACAAGATCTTTATAATGGGAAGTGTTGAACAACCTTAGTAAGAGGTGTTGCTACCAGCCCTGCCTAATATTAAAGTAGCCTTTAGATGCATGGATCACCATGTGGCAGGTATTACACAAATGCATGCTCAGGAAACCCCTGACTTGACAGCTTACAGTGTAAATAGATAAGACAAAAAATGGGAAAAGAAAGTGTTATTGTTCCCCGTGTTACTGATTTGGAGCCGAGGTACAGAGACAGTGTGATTTGCCCAGAGTCACACAGAAAGTCTGTCACAGCAGGAAACTGAATCCAAGTTCCCTGAGTCCAGTGCCGTACAAACAAGACTATCCTTCTTCTTATAGGGGCAATGACTTATACAGCTACCTGTTATGGGACCAGGAGTGCACCAATGCCAGCGTAGCCAGTCATTCAGTCCCCAAAAGTCCTTCCAGGAGCATTGCCACTGGGGGCAATGAGCAGGATCCAAGCACCTCACAATAAGACACACGTTGCAATTTCTTCCCAAAGAAGCAATGCGGTTAAGGTGCTGAACATGGCACCATACACACTAGCTGGCGGGAGACTGATCATATCCCCAGGCTGCTAGGCCATGCCTCCTTGCAATAGCACTGTATTGTCTGCACTGCAGCCTTCCCCTCCCAGACACATGTTTAGCATTGCACTGAGCAGTAGGGAACTGATCCGAAACTTACCGAAGTCAATGAGAAATTTCCCACTGATTTCCAGGGATGTTGGATCTAGCCTTGGATAAGAATCCTGCTGAAGTGTTGTGTGGTGAATGGGGGGAAGAAGGTGAGGAACAGGCTCCATAAATCTTCTGTCTTCCTTTCCCTGCTCCCAGCTAGTCCACCTTCACAGCACAGGGCAGACCACAAACCTAGGAATATATGAAACTTCGTCTCTTTCTAAAATGAAAATTCTAAGTTGTCAGAACAAAAGATCCTTCTCTGAACAGTTAGGGGCAGCTTTCAGAAGAAAGAACAGCAGGTATGCACAGATAGCACCATTAACAAACAATGGGCTTGGCACATGTATCCTATTTACTGTAGCACTTTGAAAAGGAGCCCTTAATGTCTGAGTATCAGACACAGCAGGAGCCCAGTGGTGTTCTTCTTATACATGAAGGTGTAAACCCAGAAAACTTGTTTGAGAGCTCAGCGTTTTTCACGCATATACTTAGGAAAGAATTCTCTGTAGTAACTCAGAGCCCTCCCCTTCTAGTGTCCTGTCTCTGGCCATTGGGGATTTTTGCTACTGGTAGTCACCGATGAGCCACATGACACTGTAGGTGGTCCCATCATACCATCCCCACCATAAATTTATCAAGCTCAGTCTTGAAGCCAGCTAGGTTTTTTGCCCCCACTGCTCCCCTTGGAAGGTTGTTCTAGAACTTAACTCCTGTGATGGTTAGAAACCTTCATCTAATTTCAAGCCTAAACTTGTTGATGGCCGGTTTATACCCATTTGTTGTTCTAGCCACATTGGTGCTTAACTCAAATAACTCCTCTCCCTCCATGATATTTATCCCTCTGATGTATTTATAGAGAGCAATCACATATCCCTCAGCCTTCTTTTGGTTAGGCTAAGCAAGCCAAGCTCTGAGTCTCCTCACATAAGGCAGGTTTTCCATTCCTCACATCATCCTAGTAGCTCTTCTCTGCACTTGTTCCAGTTTCAATTCATCTTTCCTAAACATGGGAGACCAGAACTGCACACAGTATTCCAGATGAGGTCTCATCAATGTCTTGTATAACAAAAATAACTCTTCCCTATCTCTACTGGAAATACCTTGCCTGATACATCCTAGAAATGCATTAGCCTTTTTCAGGGCTGATTAAACACATTGACAACTCAGAGTCATTCTGTGATCAACCAATACACCCAGGTCCTTCTCCTCTGTCACTTCCAACTGATAAGTCCACAGCTTATAACAAAAATTCTTGTTGTTAGTCCCTAAATGCATGACTTTGCACTATTAAATTGTATCCTATTTCTATTACTCCGGTTTACAAGGTCATTCAAATCTTATGATATTCCTCCATACTGGCAATACCTCCCAACTTTGTGTCATCTACAAATTTTATTAGCACACGCTCGCTCTTTTTTGTCAAGGTCAGTACACAAAATGTTAAATAAGAAGGGTCCCAAGACTGATTCCTAAGAAACTCCAGAAGTAACCTCCCACCAGCCCGACAGTTCACCTTTCAATATGACCTGTTTTAGTTTCCCATTTAACCAGTTCCTTATCCAATTTTCAGTTCTCATATTAATACCCATCTTTTCCAATTTATCTAATAAATTCCCATGTGGAACTGTATCAAATGCCTTACTGAAATGCAGGTAGATTAGATCTACTACATTTCCTCTGTCTAAAATTCAGTTATCTTCTCAAACAAAGAGATCAGGTTGGTCTGGCACAATCTACCTTTTATAAAACCATGTTGTATTTTATCCCAATTACCATTCACCTACTTTCTCTTTCAAAATGTGTTCCAAGACTTTGCATACAAGTGGAGTTAAACTAAAAGGCCTGTAGTATCCTGAATCACTTTTTCCCCCTTTCTTAAAAATAGGAACCATATTAGCAATGCTCCAGTCATAAGGTGTGACTCCTGAGTCTACAGATTCATTAAAAATCCTCATTATTGGACTTGCAATTTCATGTGCCAGTACCTTTAATATTCTCGGATGGAGATTATTGCGTCCCCTCCTTCCCTCCCCCACAATTTAGTCCCATTAAGCTGTTTGAGTTTGACTTCCACCTTGGATGTGGTAATTTCTACCTCAATATCCTCATTCCCTTTGGCCACCCAGCCACTACCCCTAAACTCTTCATTAGCCTAATTAAAGCTGAGGCAAAGTATTTGTTTAGGTGTTGGACCATGAATAGATAATCTTTAATCTCCATCCTATCCTCAGTGTTTAGCAATCCCACTTCTTTCCTTGTTTTCTTCTTATTTATACGGCTAAATACCTTTTACTATTGGTTTTAATTCCCTTTGTAGGGTCAATCTCTGCTTGGCTTTTGGCAGTTGTCACCTTATCCCTACACTTTCTGACCTCCAAGAGGTAGCTTTCCTAGCTGATCCCTCCCATCTTCCATTCCTTGTAGTCTTTCTGCTTTCTGTTAATCACCTGTTTGAGATGCTTGCTCATCCAGTTTGGTCTATGTGATGGGGTATCTGCCCCCCACACTGACATATAAAGGGTTACAAGCATCCAATCAGAGAGAGAATGCATGGCGCAGCCAGTTTGAGCCCAGCAGGCCTATATAAGAAGAGCAGCAGGGCAGCATCAGTAGCTACCTGGAGCTCAAGGATGGAAAATCAGAGTCCTAGCAAGAGGAAGGAGCGCCAATACCTTGTTCAGGGAAGTGCCTGGAGGCACTGAGATGAGGACAAAGCAGGAGCTGAGGCTGAGGGGAGGTGGCCCAGGGAAATTTACTGAGGAGTTGGAGGGGATGCAGCATGTGGCTGCCATCTAATGGATTCTTGGGAAAGAACCCAGAGTAGTGAGCAGGCCAAAGTTCCCCTCAACACTCACCACTGGGGAAGTTGCTGAACAATGTCCCACTACCTCCCAGAAGGGGGGGAACACAGAGAGTGACATGACCAGAGGGCCATGTCAAGAAGGGAGCACTGTGGTCCCTGCAGTGATGTGAGTAGGAGAGGCGATGTAATGCTCGGCAAGGCAATACTAGGAGAGGGCATATCTACTTGTGGAGCTAATCCCCAAGATGGCCAGCAGGAGGCGCTAGCATGGTAAGTGAGCTCCATCAGTCTTCAGCCCTTCCCTATGAATTTTTTCCCTTTGCTTGGGATGCAGGCTTCAGGCAGCTTCTTCAACTTTGACTTAAAGTAATTCTAAGCCTCCACCACATTCAGATCCTTGAGTTCTTCAGTCCAGTCCACTTCCCTAACTAATTCCCTTCATTTTTTAAAGTTAGCTCTTTTGAAATCAAGAACCCTTGTGGCAGGTCTATTTTTGTTTATCCTTCCACTTAGTTTAAACTTAATTAGCTCATGATCACTCAAAACAAGGTTGTTTCCCACAACCAGCTCTTCTCTGAGGTCCTCAACTACTCACCAATACCAAATCTAAAATGGTATCAACTCTTGCTGGTTCAGCAACTATTTGGTGAAGAAATCTGCCAGCTTTCACTTCCAGAAAAATCTGAGCTTACTGTTATTAGTAGTACTTGTGCTCTAATTTATATATGGGAAGTTAAAGTCACCTATACAATTCCCAGTAGTATTTATTTCCTCAAACATTAAAGACGTCTTGATCCATATCCCAATCAGATCCTTGTGATCTGTAACACACCCCAAGTATTATATCAAGGGACCTCTAGTAGTTTTCTTCCCCAAGTGATTTTGGCTCAAACAGTCTCTGTCTTATTGTAGACCGGCGGAAGTCACCCGTCGGACACGGCTGCCCTCCCTGGGGCCCAGCCATGGGGGAAGGTCCCTACACCTTCCAGAAAACAAATGGGGAATTAGCTTTAGTACCAGAGTCGGTTGCCCGGCCCCTCTGGCAGGGCGGGCGAGCGCACAGTCTTTCGCCCCGG
>ML675641.1:756704-820605 GCA_007922155.1 Mesoclemmys tuberculata
AGTCTTTCGCCCCGGCCCCTCTGGCAGGGCGGGCGAGCGCACAGTCTATCACAGGGGTGGAGGAAGGTTTGTGAGGTTCACCAGGGACAACGGGGAAGGGGGAGGGTGATGCAGGCCCACCCGACTCCACTGCGTCCCAGCCCAGGGCCCTAACAGTGGCAGAGGCGTTGCCACTGTGCCGGCGGGGTCCTCCCGCAACACGCCAGCGGTGGCAGGCCTTTGGCCGCAGCCACAGTCCGGACTGCCCCCTGGGCTACTTCCTCCCCTCCCGTCCCAGGTACCTCCTTCCTCGGGGTCCGTCGGGTAGACTGCTCGGGGAAGATTCAGCAGGCCTTCTGGGTCCACGGGCGGCAGGTCCGGGAACTCTTCAGCGAGGGGCAGCTCCTCTAGGTCACAGGATTCAGTGGGGGCCTCAGCTTCGGGTAGCTCCTCCAGGTCTGGCCCTGCTTCGGCTAGGGGTGCTGCAGGTAGCTCCTCGAGGTCACGACCCGCCTCAGGGGGGGTTTCCCAACCTAGAGGGTCCAAGGACTCACCCCATCCCCGGGTGTCTGGTGGTCAGACCCAGTCGTCGGTCCCACGGAAGGAGGGTCGCTCCCAGCTCCGCAAGTCTGGCAAGGGCCTGCGCTGGGGTTTGGTCAGGCGGAGCTCAGGCCGGGCCTCCAGCTGGTGGGAAGGCAGGTCTGACCCTGCTGACCATCTGCCCCGGACTGAGCGACGGGCCCTGCCTTTTATCTCCCTTTGTCTGGGGGAAGTCCCGCCCTCTGGGGAAGGGATTGGCCAGTCGCTCGGGCCTGTCCCGGTCGGCTCCCGGCCTTGACGGACAGGTGGGGGGTTTAAATCCTGGCTTGGCTGTTTTTGGGGTGGTGGCTGCTCTTCCTGGGGCTCAGCTGCGGGGGAAGGTCCCTGCACCTTCCTACACTTATCCATTTAATTACTTCTAATTTCTTTACAGTCTACCTCATCATTAATAATTGATGCTACTCCACCACCTTTGCAGCACATACTCTTTAATACCTTTGCTTCAGTCATGACTAACCTATTCCACCAGGTTTCTGTTATCCCTATAATCTGGTTTCACTTCCTGCACCAGAAGTTCTAGTTCCTCCATGTTATTACCCAGGCTTTTTGCATTGGTGTACAAACTTCTTAATTGTTGCCGCTTGGCTTTACCCACATTGCTCACCAGATTGGGTATAGTCATTCTATTGCCAGTATCACCTATCTGACTGATATTGGCACTATCCTTCCTCTTAATGTTCATTCTCCATTGCTCCATTCTCCAAGAAACTGCTGTTTCTTTCTCTATTGCTGTATCTTTTTTGCTTAATTTTCCTCCCACTCAATGTTAAAATCAGGCATGGAGATTACATGAACATCTCCCAGTCATTTCCCCCTGAGTTCCTAGTTTAAAGCTTTTTTAATGAGTTGTGCCAACCTTCATCTCAGAAGTCTATTTCCCTTCCTACTCAGGTGGAGACCATCCCATGAGAAAAGTCACGGCCATGTTCATGTTCATGAATGCCTCTCAGTGGTCAAACATCTCAAAGCCCTCCTTATAGGACCAACGCTTGAGCCATCCCTTGATCATCATAATTTTGTCTTGCCTTCATTCTCCTCCAGGGAGAGGTAGAATCCCACTGAAGATCATCTGAACCTCCATTTCCTTAAGAGTCTTCCCCAGCCTGGCATAGTCTCCCTTGATATGTTCCAGGGAGAAACTAGCTGTGTCATTTTTTCCCATATGAAGTACAATCAGTGGATTCTTTCCTGCTCCCATTAGGATCCTATTCAGCCTCAGGTCCACATTCTGTATTTTAGCTCCCAGCAGACAGCACACCCTTCTGTTCTCCAGATCAGCTCCGGTGACAGGTATGTCTGTTCTTCTTAGTAGGGAGACACCAATCACATCAACCTATCTTTTTCAGGTGATGGTCGGATTCTCTGGCCTTCATTATGTCTTTTATTCTCCCTTTACAATCTTCTGCAAGTCATCCTGTATCCTCCTGGGGTTCTGAACTCTGGGTATCTCCATTGGCTCTTCCCCTTTTCTTACAGGACCAGCCACTCTTCTCTTTTTCCTTGCCCTCCCTCCTAAGTTACAGCCTGCTGTGCCCCTCTTTATTTTCCAAGTCAGCAAACCTGTTCCTGAGCTCTATTTCTCATTCACTAGCCAATCTTTTCCTCTACCTCGTTCTCACAGTCACATGCTTTCACTGACCATTTTCCTCACCCATCAGCCTCCCCTCAGAGTTCTTCAGTCCAGCTTGCATCTGCTAGTCTTGACTTTCCCTTCAGCCTCCTATTGCCTTTGTTCCATCTGTTAGAAACCCCTTTGAAACTCAACCATAGTTTCCACCTGCATCTCCAAGCCTTGGATTTTCTATTCCATCAGCTCCAACACTTCATATATGTGAAGACCTTTTCAGGTACCCACTCTAGGATCATGTGCATTCCACAGCTTCCACATCTGGTCATCTTCATTGTCTCTTCCATTGTTAGGGTGACTATCACTGTTGCCTCTGTATTTGTCACATCCTTCCTGCTTGATCTCCTGTCAAAGCAACAGAAAAAAACAAATAAAAAGAAAACAACCAAAATCCCAAACAAACACCAAAACAAAACCGGAACCCCACACACTCCTTCCAACAACTCCCTGTCAAACTCCCACTCAAACTCCTCTGTTTACACCTCTGGGTTGCACTAACCTATCCCTTGGAATAAACAGGGTTATGCCTTTTTAATAATCTCTTTATTAATCAAGTGATAAGAAGAGTAATGGGCACAGCAGTAGGCCTGTTTGTTTTAGGTATATGAATCCCACTTCGCTGAATATTCAGAGAATACCCAGGCATTCAAGGGTTTAAATCTCATTCAAACCTTGGTTTGAAGAACCAAAAGTTACTGAGCTTCATCAATATTTCTGCTTTCCCTATAAGACTCCTTAATAAAATAGACCTAAAACTAACTAATCGTAAATAGCTTAAGAAAATATTATTCTTGTTTAATCATATTTAAAATATCCTTTGGGATTTCTGAAGGCCAGAAAAGGTGATTAAAAATTGTTCTGCAGATAATGTTGTATTGCTTATTAAGGTGTAGATTAATTACTTCTGTGTTGATAAATTACTTCTGACACATGTAATTAAAGCAGAAGATTTAATCATTAACTTCAATCAATGTGAATGTGCCCTTTAAAAAGCAAACTGTAATGCACACCGGGTAATAGGCTAATAGTACACTGCTGTTTTTCATTTTAATATCTTTCACCAGGATAACTGTTTATAAACGAGTATCTGAATATCTTACCGTATTAGTTTATACACCTTATTATTCCTGCCTGTTTCCCCAGAAAGCATCTGCATGAAAATGGAAAGAAATGCTTGACAAATATAAAAAATACATTTTATCTAAACATTTATGTTATGGTAGCACACAGGGGACAACCAGGTTGGTCCCTATTATGCTAACTGTTGTACAAATGTGGAGAAAATGGCAGTGCCCTACCCCCAAAGAATTTACAATCTAAAAGCCATAAATGACTACATCTCTCACTCCACAAACTCCTTTCTAAGAGCAACGTACTGTCTGTGGCTCTGACTAAGGCCTGAGCTGCTCAGGCTGCCCAATTAATTTCCTTGGTTATGTCCTCACTGCCAATAAAGGTATGTTTTTTAAAGTCGAGATAGCTATCTGAAGGTACTTATCTCACTGTAACTCTCTGGTGGAGAGAAAGGTGCAGGTAATTTTTACCTCAGTGTATCTGGGTGTCAACCCTCTACTTCCTACTTGAGATTTACCTTGGCTAGCTATATTGAGATAAAAACTATTGTGCTTCATCTCCACTAAGCTTTTACAGCGAGATAGCTAACTGGAGTTTCAGAGCTGTCATGTGAAAAGGGTATGCAGTCCTTTCAATCTGTTTTCACATATCACTCAGTTGAGGAGGATCCAGGGAATAGGAGTGGGGCAGATTGTTATGTTAGAGACAAGGTGGGAGATAATGTAAAGGAGTAGTTCTGGGCTTCCAACAATCGCTTATATGTCACTCTACTTCTGTTTACCTTTCTTATCTCACATTGTAATCTCACCTGGTCAGAGCCCATGGATCAAGCAGACAGTATCTGTCACCCTCCGTATTAATATTACCAAATTATTTGTTTCTGATAGTGCCCAGGATGTGCAAGGTGTTCTTCAAAAATAAAAGCAGATTCATAAAGTTCACATCCTGATCCTGCAGTGCTATGCACCTGGGTGGACTCTTGTGTCCTCTGAACTCACTGGGGCTTCCTCCAGGGCTAGGGACCCTCCTATGTGCAAAACATTGCAAGATTGGGGCCTGAGAGGCAGACAAAGTTTGGAGGAAGGGATACAATGGTCATTTTGGAAACTGGACACTTTTGGTAATACACCTGTATTTTCAGATAACTTATGTGCTGCTCTCCGGGTTTTTTATTAGTTCTGTAGGCCGTTTCCAGTTAATGTTTTTAAGGCCAGAAGGACCAATATGATCACCTAGTCTGACCTTCTGCACGTTGCAGGCCACAGAACCTCACCCACCCACTCCTGTAGTAACTCCAAAGCCTCCGGCTGAGTTACTGAAGTCCTCAAATCTTGATTTAGAGACTTCATGTTACAGAGAATCCACCATTCACTCTAGTTGAAACCAGCAAGTGACCTGTGCCCCACACTCCAGGGGAAGGCAAAAAACACCCCCAAAGGTCTTTGCCAATATGACCCAGGGGAAAATTCCTTTCTGGCCCCCAATATGGTGATCAGTTACACTTTAAGCCGGTGGATAAGACCCCAAAAGAAAGAATTCTTTGTAGTAACTCAGAGCCCTCCCCATCTAGCCTCCAAACTCTGGCTATTGCATATATTTGCTAATAGTAGTTGTGGGGGAGCCATATGCTATTGTAGGCAATCTTATCGTACCATCCCCTCCATAAATCTATCAAGTTCAATCTTAAAACAAGTTAAATTTTTTGCCCCTACTATAGCCTTAGAAGGCTGTTCCAAAATGTCATTCCTCTGATGTCAGCCTTGCCTTCATCAGTCAGCTGGCTTCTTATAGGCAGAAGTGGATCTTCCAGAAAGTGAAACTCCTCCCTCATGTGACTGAGAAGGAGAAATGGTGGAAGATTTGCCTCCCATGCACACTAGGTTTCCAGGTATCTTTCATTATTTAAATCCAAGCTCCTACTCATTTTATTTCTCTTTGGAGGTTATGCAGTTCTGTGGTCCCTGTATGGTGAGCAAAGAGGACAGGGATGTGCATACAATAACTCTGGTCAGGGTCTTCACTGACCTGAGGCCCCAGTCCCCTGAGATGCTCTGTTACTCACTCTTGTAGAATGGGCACAACATCACACTACTAGAGTGGAGCTGGCATATATGGAGGCAATAGGCTAGATGCACTTTATTATTACACATGGTAGATGCACTTAAAATGAGCTTTTATTGAGTAATTCCAGCCAAAAGTGTACTTAGTGATCTCTTGCCCAACCATTCCAATTGATATAGCTGCTATTGCTGCTATTTCCTTAGGTAACTGTATTCCCGCTGCATGTTATGGGGATCACCTTTAATGTAACAGCTATTCTGTTCATACACCCTTTGTCTAAGTGGATTGCCACTGTAACCCCGGCTTAGCTGTCTATGCCTGGGAGCAGCCATATTTGTCCAGCTCATCACATTCGGATTGCTGGAATGATCTTGTAAAATAGCATATTAAAAGATACATCTTTAGTCACAAAGAACATATACAATTCTTATAAGCTCTCTCTGAAAAACCAACTTTTTTGCCTGTGAAGGAAGCAACACAGTAAATGGTTAAGGGCTGCCATCCTCATCAGGGAAGGGAATTCCCAATACTCGGAAGGACGACTTGTTTTGTTTAATCTGTGGTTATATGAATCCCTAATATACACCGTTGAAGGCAGCTAAATTTGTATCTCTGTTATACTAGTGCTCTAGTGAGAGTCCATAGATGTCTCCCATCCACCCTGCTGTTACCTCAGGATAGTTCAGGTGAGATTTTACAGCCTTTCGGTAGAGTACTGCGATTTGCTTTGCAGTGCCTTACACTAACAGACTACACTGTGCTGGTGTGTTACTGCACTGTATTCACTATACTTTGCACTGTCCTTTTAGGAACTGGGTGTGAAATTTTGGCCCTACTAAAATCAGTGGCAAAAATCCCATTGACTCCAACAGGGCCAGAATCATCTCCCGCTGACCATGGGGTCTAGATTTTAAAAGAGTTATAACAGAGATATGGCTCGTTACCAGGAAAAGAATGATTATTTATTTACAGCAGCACCTAAAGATGCCAATCAAAATGCAGACACATGGATTTAGGCACTTTACAGAGCCACAGCAAGAGAAAGTCCCTGCCCTGAAGAGCTAATAATGTAAATAGACAAGATAGTCAAAAGGTGAAAAGGGGATACAGGCATGCAGAGGTGAACTAACTTAGCCAAGGTCACACAGCAGGCAGGAAATACAAAGCTCTGCATTTAATTTTACAAGGCATGTAAGTGCTTGAGAACATAGGGCCAGATATAGCCTGAGCTCCATTAAATGGAGCTGCATCCACTTATGCCAGGAAAGAATTTGGCTGCTGGAGCCTAGATTAAATAAAACTCCAACTCTCCCATACCTAATGTGCTGATAGTTGAAATTCACTCAACCTTTGCTGACATTTCAAATACCCATTTGAGGATTCAATTCTTTCCCTCCTTCATTCACAATTGCTATACTCTGATTACATTTTTGATCTAAATAACAGGCTAGAGACTCTGTTAAGCATGAAGGATTTTTTTAATGTATTTTCAAATAGGGAGCAAAGAGAAAAAAATAAAGCTTAGAACTTCTGAAGAAACAAATAAAAAGAGGAAAAAGTTGTTCCTGAAACCTTCCTGTCAACCCATTACTGACACAATACTATTTAGAGATTTTATTCAGACGTGTTTCGTTTTACATAACTGCTTGCTACTATGGTTCACATAGTTGGGAATGGATGCATCTGACTGCATTCCACTTGAGAACTCTTACATATAACTAGGTAGTAGTCTCTTATGGCTTGAAGTAGTAATAACCAAAATACATGATTTCAGTTTTCAGCATCCCCACTATAAAAATTGTTCCAGCAACACTGTTAAACCCTAATCCCTATTTTGGGTTCCTTAGATACTACCACAGCAAAAATAATAATAACCACTATTGAAGCCTAATGAGATGCCTTTGTTGGGCCCAGCAGCTGGACAAAGGAGGACAATCTGCTTTCTGATTTCCCAGTGACCTTTTCTTTTGTTTATCTATTAACCATGCTTGTGCCCATATGTAATCTCCACTCACTCTTTCTTTGATGCTCAGCTGCCTGGTGCATCTTACTTCACAATTCGGGGACTTGCAGGGTATATAATATGTATGCAGAATGTATGTATGATACAGACCTATGTATTATTTGACAAGCCTCTTGTAAATGTATATTAATCAGAAATGCAAATCCACTTACGCAGGCACATAAAAAAAACAGGTGCCAAGTTCCTCTCACTCCTATGCAGATGTGCTGTGGGAAGTGGGAACAGAATCCCCCTTTCCCCTCAGCTAGGACACCTATGCAGCAGGTAGCCGTAACGTGATTGCTCACTGAGAATATGGAATGGTTGGCCTAACTGCGCTGCTGGCAATCCTGCACATGCTAAGGGCATGTCTGGGTGAGTTGAGAATGTAGCCATGACACTGTTTCCTTGCACAGCAACTTGTGTTGGAGGGCATCGCTGGGGGAGCAGATACTGTACCTTTTGTAAAGGTGTAGTTCCTTGGCTTGTTCCTACCAGGCCCCCCAGATTACAAGATGCTGATGCATGATGTAATCATCATGCCTCCTTCCATGAGAAATCTGCTAATATTGATCCTAACCTGGACACCTCAGTAACCAGGGCCAGATTAATGCACGGGCCTTAGGGGCTGCAGCCCAGGGCCTCGGGCTAAGAGGGGCCCCCGCAAAAATAAATCTGGGCAGCTGGGCAGCCTGTTCAGGGAGGCTAGCTTCTGACCCCAGCGCCAGTCCACCCCAAGCTACCCTGGCCATCCCATGCCCCAGCAGCCTCCTTCCCCCACTGCCAGAGTCCCCTAGCACTAGGTGCAGACCCAATCCAGACCCAGGCTGGCCAGTCCACCCCAGGCCTCGGAGTACTGCCAGCCCACACCGCTTCACAGTGCCGGCCTGCCTTGCCCTGGCCTTGGTCTGCCCCAGGTCCCAGAGCGCCTCCGGCCCAAGCGGTCCCAGCCCCTGAAGTGCTGCCAGCACGCACCACACCACAGCACTGGCCCACCTCACCCCCACACTGGCCGGTCTGCCCTAGGCCAACCCAAGTACTCCCAGCCCCCGGAGCACCGCTGTGCTAGCCTGTAGGGGGTCCCACAACATCTAATAGCTCCAGGCCCACAAGAGCGTTAAACTGGCCCTGTCAGTAACTGACACTTTACAAATACCAATACTGAATGGAATCCAGTCTGCCCCCCAATGGAGTTAAGATCCATAATTTGGTCAAATGTTTAACTGACTTGCTTAAAGTAACTACTCATATAAACTTGACTAATACTTGCATACACAACTTTACTTGTTGAGATGGTAATGATTTATGTTCACGTGCTCTTAAACTGTGATTTGGAACATATTAAACAGACACCTTGTGTGTGTAAATTTGAGGGGACTACCTCACACAATCCCTGATTTACACACATCTGTCTACATTTTTAATGCAGTGAGCAAAGATATGACAAATATTAAGGAGGGTTTTTAATAACCTCATGAATGGTAACGGACTGATGAGTGCTTTAGCACATAGTCCTGATCTCACCTAGACCTGATCTTCAAAACTTAATGGGGGACAGGAAGTATCCTACTTTGCTGAACTTTATTCAGTAGAGCTGCCAATTTTGGTTGGATGTATTCCCGGTGGTTTCATCACATGACAATCTTTAATTAAAGATGAATCTTTAATTCCTGAAGACTCCAGGATGACCCTGAAGAGTTGGCAACCCCAACTGAGTTCTGAAACTGCCTTGTGAGTGGTCAAGTTTGTTGTGACTGCTGCATATTCCAGTTTAAGACCATTCATTTAGAATACAAGATTCCATTCAACCCCAGTCTATTAAAGCTTTGTCATAAAGGCAGACGCTCTGTAATATTTGTACTTGTGCTGACTGATTGGTTAGATGATCAAGAAGAAAATCTTGATCAGCATTAGTGCCTAAGGAAAAAAAATAGGTGTTTGAGGCCCGTGAAAGTTGTTACCTGTTAGTATTTCAAAACAATATGACTTACATATAAAGAAGCTTTTAAATCTTTATAAATAAAGGAGTGTGTGTGAATTACTGCTGTTAATAGTTAATTAGACACTATATGCTGCCCTCCAGTTTTTGTAGAACGTCAGTAAGCTACGCTTAAAGCAATCCATTTAAAAATGTAGAGCAAGTTGTACTTGCAAACATGATTTTTCACTTGCAATTACAGGATATAGTCAGTGGTAACAAGATTTGGGAAAGCTATTTCCCATTAATAAGAAATTATAGGTAAATATAAGACAGGAACAATAAACTCTAAATACTGTGTAAAAGCGAGTTGCTTTATGCTCTACAGAGAGTAGCAAATGTACCCTAGGAAAACTGCATGCATATAAACCAATGGAAGAAGAACATGAATGTGCTTAGTGTTAAGGAGCTGTGCCAAAATTAAGTGACAGCTGAAAGAGATTGTTGACTATGCCTCAAAACCCTTAAAAATAAATATGGAATCTTGGGCTTTTTTTCTTGAGAAGTCTGAAATATTAGTAACCCACAGGAGACTGTCACAATGTTAGTGACAGGCAGGAGAAGTATAACCAGAACATGAAAAAATTGCAATCCTCCTACCTCATCAGTGTGGGAATTGCAAATGCCTTACTGCAGAGCAGAGGAAAAAGTAATATATTATCATTCATTTCCATTAAGACTGAGGGCTTGATTCTACCATCCCTGAAGCCATGGCAAAACGCCAGTTGACTTCATTGGAGCAGTATTGGGGCCTGTAAGACCGAGGATGATAAACCAAAATAATATGTCTGCAGCAGATGGTTGTAACAGATGACTGAATATGTACTATGTTTAATACTTACAGAATAACTTTTTAAAATGTACAGCTTGTCAAGAGATTAACTCTGACTCCGATGAATGCTCAAAATGTGTTATATCTACAGTACACTATATAAGGAGTAATTATACATGCCAAAGTGATGTCTATAGCAATAATATTATACAACTGTAACATAATGTATATACTCGTTAAAATTCAATAAAACTGGTTGTTTTTAAAGTGCTGCATGGGAGAAAAATCCCACAGACATGGGAAGGAGAAGAGACAGTGGGAGAGAAAGAAGAACTAAAAGAAAAATTGAGGTTCTTTATCCAGTATCCCGCTTCAAGATACTTAGATACTTGAGAGTAGGATGAGTGTAATCTAATATAGAATAGAAGGCATCCTGGGACCCTTTGACAAAAGAGGCAAAGGTATAATAAGATCCAAAGGCTGGAAGCTGATGCGAAATAAACTGAAACTAGAAATAAGATGCACGCATTTAGCAGGGTCATTAACAACTTACCTAGGGGTGTGGTGGATTCTGCATCACTTGAAGTCTTTAAATAAAGCCTTGGATGTCTTTCTAAAAATATGCTTTGGCTCAGCCAGAAGTCATGGACCAGGTGCAGGAACCACTGAGTGAAATTCTATGATCTGTGTCTTGCAGATGGTCAGATTAGATGACCATAATGTTGCTTTCTGGTCTTAACAACTCTGAAAAGCAGAGAATAGGTGTCACGTACTGAGCCATAAACAAGAATAGCCAAGGCTGTTCCGTGCTTGCTTGCTTTGTCCGAGGAACACCCAGTGGCTGTGGGAAGTGGTAATGATTAAGCACACTGAATGTTATATTAAGCACTTTAACTGACAGGCATTTTTATAGCACTCATCACCATAGCATCTGAGTATCTTCCCCCGGGATTACTACTAGCCCAGTGCCTCAGCATGGTGATAGAAGGCACTGTGTTGTCATTAACGATCTTGTGGCATATTTCACAAGAACAGGGATATTATTCCTCAAGTCCTAGCTAAATTCTAACTCTGTTAACTCTCACTCTGTCCACCGAAATTTCCTATCCAGTTTGCATTGGATAATGTATGCTTCACTTCCAATCCTGAACTGTTGTTCTTTTTTACTGTGCACTGTTAAATAGTTGCCAAGTTTCAACCTAGAGGCAGGTATATTACAGTGGCTGAAGGTGGGATTTCTATGTGATCTGTAATTTTGAAAGTCCGTTAGGAACTTTCTGGGTGGAAAAATGCTGTGTAAATGTCAGTCATTATTAATGGTAAACAGAGTCACAGAAGCTCAGATATTGTACAGCATGAATGCTGTACTCACAGATGTTTGATTTTGCATTTGCCACCTAAGTGGCAAGCAGAGTCTGAGGGCAGAATAATTCTCACACATCGGTTGCACAGAAGATCTGGTCCAGCTCCTACTAAAGGCAATGGTAGTCTTTCTATTGATTTCATTTTGAGCTGGATCAGACTAACAGAGTTGCCAAGAATGGTATTCTCCATATACTCTTCCCTATGTAGTTTCATTCTATGATGTGTATATCTGAGAGGGAGATAAATTATCTGGACAATTTTCCACATTAATTTTCAGGAGAGTAAAAGGAACAATGAATTCACAGTGGACAGTACCCTAGGCCAATCTGATATATATATAGTATATATATGTATATAGAAAGGCAAATTATTTTCTACAAGAGGGAGCTTCAGCCAAGGTCTCATTTGCCAATTGTTAAGGGGTTTTCTCTTGCTGACAGATACATAGAATTGTTGTCACAAAAATAATCTTCCACTGGTACAGATGTTGATGGAATTTGTTTAAATAGGGCTCTTCCTGTATGAGCAAAAGCCTTACCTCAGTACTCATTAACTCTATGCAGCTAATCAGTCACAGCATGGCTATTTTAATGTTGACTTCTGCTCTTGTGGGAGTTGTTATGACTGTTAATGTTTCTTCAATGTATTCTGCACTCTGAGATGGTCCCTAGACTTGTGCACATTCTGTTTGAAGGGCATCGATAGTAAAGTCACATTCCTTAAGTCTAAGAAAACAAGACATTTATTGTGGTGTTTCTTGAGATTTGTTTGACTCTCACTGTACAGCTGAGAAAAAGGACATGACATGGCCTTTAGCACAGAGCCCTCTGCTTATGAGACCATCCTCCCATCTGCATCAGCTGGAAGTACAAAGGTCCTTTCAGGAAATGTTTGTTTGGCCAGACTTGGGACAGAGAGCTCTGACTGCAGTGTGTTGTGATGAATTCTAGTGTATATGTAAATAGCCAGATAGACAAACAGCATCTGTCTGCTGAAGCCCTGCGTTTATCCACCAAAGGGCTAAATTCACTAAGGTACTAAGACGCTGTGATGCCTATTATTGGGTGCTCTGCCACCTAGTGGAATCCTCAACCCAGATTAGGTGTCTAGGCTCCCTATACAATGCAATAATTAGGCACCTCACAAAGGGTTCCTGGGAAGCCAGCAAACTGCCATCTGCTAGAAGGGTGCTATGGAGAGCTGATTGCTAATATGGCTTAGAGTATTTTACCAATTTCCAGAACACTGAGTGATTCAAGAATTAACTCAGTTTGCTGTGGGGGAAATACATTCTGACTGGCAAATGGGGAACTTGGCCAGGTGCTAATTAATGCCAAATGCAATGTTAACATGTGATCACAATGTGACAAATTGGGGAACCCATCAGTACATTTTATCAATTTTGGGTTGAAGCTGTTGCAATGAAAATTGCTGTATTATACATGCCCCTTTGTCTGTGTCAGTACGGCCAACTCTTGGAGTTTTTGCACAGATGACAGGGTTGTGGATGGGGCTGGAGCCAGTCTTATGCTGATGTGAGATGCTCCAGCCCTCTAGTGAAGGCAAGGAGACGCAATCTAGCATGTAGGAAGGGGACCCAGCCTACAATCCTGAACTCAGATAGTCTCCCAAGGGAACGGTGAGCTAGGATGTTTGTTGTTGTCTGTCTGATCTGTACTCTCTTGTGCTTTATACGTTAAATAGAAAGGAGCAGTGGTGTTAGTCTGTGCAAGGGATCTGTGTGTATGTTCATGAGATACAGCTGCCATGTACCTCCTGAGAGAGTTAAATGCTAAACCAGAATGCTCATGTCTTGGGCAGGAGGTCTGGGAAAGGGTGTGATTAGGCTACAGGGGAGTCTGAAGGGTCAACACTGAGCCTAGGGGCTAGGAAATTGGCAATGCCATGCCACAGGTATTCCAGGCCCAGTCTGAAGACTCAAATCCAGGCTCCCTCCTCCTCTCCCAACCATCACGCAAAAAAAAAAAAAAAAAAAGCATTCTTCATAACAAACTCTGAAGCAATCTCATTAATTAACTCATTCCAGTCTATCTGCCTTGCTTCCAAGGTCTTTACAGAAATAACTGCAAAGAGATATCCAAGAAATAATGCAAAATGTTGCCTCACCTATCCTTCTGCATCAATAGCAGATTTGCAGATCTTTTATCAATTGCAACCCTTTTTCAACCATTCTGCTAGTTTCATTCAGTGAGTGATTGCCTACACATGTTCCTCTGAACATTCATGTTGGGATACTCACTCGCTAAAGTGGAAAAAGTTTTACAGTTCACAATGAAAGATGAGCAACTTAGATAGAAAAGCAAATAAGTGAAACACAACAAGGAGGCAAGTCAAACTGTACTTCAAGATTGTTGGCATAACTCCCCGTTAGGAGTTTTGACAAAGAATCATGCTTTTAACACTTGCATTCCTTTGCATTTGCTTGGCAAAAAACTCATGTTCTAAATTAACAATGGGACTGTTTTCTACCAAAAAACAGTAAACACAAGCTGTTATTTCTAGCCAAGTAGCCAGATCTGCCTTGTCAAAGTCAAAATTCTGCCCCATGTTTTCAATAATCAAACCACTTTCAGTGTCCACAACCATTATGGTTGCACTCACAGCCAACAAGCAAATTTCCATCCTTGAATAAGACTTGACACCTAACAAACCTGTAAAAACCAATTCAATGTTCTCGCTAGCTAAGAAAGTCTCAGTAGTGCAAGCGGCTGAACCAGAAATCATAGAATAGAATCATAGAATATTAGAGTTGGAAGGGACTTCAGGAGGTCATCTAGTCCAACCCCCTGCTCAAAGCAGGACTATCTGCAGCTAAATCATCCCAATGAGGGTTTTGTCAAGTCTCAGCTTAAAAATCTCTAAAGATGGAGATGCCACTACCTCACTAGGTAACCCATTCCAATGCTTCACCACCCTCCTAGTGAAAAACTTTTTCCTAATGTCCAACCTAAACATCCCCCACTGAAACTTGAGACCATTGCCCCTTATTCCGTCATCTGCCACCACTGAAAACAGCTTAGCTCCATCCTCTCTGGAACCGCCTTTCAGGCAGTTAAAGGTTGCTATCAAATCCCCCCTCATTCTTCTCTTCTGCAGACTAAACAGGCTTAGTTCTTTCAGCCTCTACTCATAAGTCTTGTGCTCCAGCACCCTAATCACGGTTGATCATCCCCCTAATCAGGAACATGGTTGAACATTTCAAGAACATTTCAAGAAACTTTGTAGACCACCCAAATTTTCTGATTCCTCTCCTCTACCCCACCCCAGGCCTGCTGCAGATTTTTCTTTTGAGCCCATCTCCTGTGCTTGTTGATATTCATGGCAGAAATCATGGTTGACTGTAAGAATTCACCCACCAAGCTCTTCATGAATGAATTTCTAGGTTTGCAATGACTTTGATAGTGGACGAAAGATCTAACCAATATCTCTGTGAAACTGAAAGCAATCAAGGGAAAGGACATATAACTCTTTGAAATTCAGAGTATATCAGGTGAAACTTAAGAGCAGAAGCTCAGGAATGCAGTTACGGTCAATCAATATGCAGCAATGAAGCAGTTACAGAGAAGGCTAGGGTCCCACAGTAAAAGAAAAACAGTTTAAAAAAGCTGGGGGTTGGGGGGAGGGAGGCACAATGAAGGGTCCCTGCCTGACTCGGGCCCAGTTCCACTAGCCTCACTTGAACCCAACTTCTTCACTGCCATGGCAACTGAACAAAGGGTTCCAGCTCCTGAGGTGGGTGCTAGGCAGACAGTTTGTGCCCAAAAATGTGTCTAGAGACCACAAAGTCTGAGGTCGTGTCTGGGTTCTGTTCAGGGTTTGGACTCTCCTCACAGCGAGCCACCCACAAAGTGACCCTGACCAGATTGGTAGCACATAGATGTTCTAAAAATTGGATGGCCAGCTTGTTTTACAAAGCCCATTAAAGAGCCATCTGCTGGCACAGACTTTCAGCCACCACCACTTGGGCTGTTTTTAAGCAGTGATCAATACGTTAAAGGTTCGATATTGCACTAACGATCCCTTGAGGCATCCAGTTCCTCCTGCACAGAACAGTTCAGCCTCACTTTGACAAACATCATTAATTTTTTATTGATTCTTCAGACTGTGAAGGTCTCTATTCATCACATAAACTCTGCAGTTTTCACCCCTCAGTGTTCACCTTTAGGTTCTAGTGTGTGCCCTAATCCAATCTGGTCCTGCCAACAATTTATTCCTCATTGGTGGGGAATGGAGACTGTCTTTTGGGCTTGACATGACTGATCTGAAATTTGTATAAAATATATTATATTAAACTGATTTTCCAAAGGACATTGAATGGTGATATTGTTTTGACACAGGGGACCAAATGCATATTAGCAGCTAGCCACTAGCATGTTGTTACCATAAGCTGCAAAAGACTCTCGCTTGTTTAAATAATATAGTTTGCTGCTTGTGGAGAAAAGAATAATATGTAAAACCATCTATATATAATGCCATGCTTGTTTTTGATCATTTGGGCCTAGATTTTGCTGGAGGTGCGGTTGAGGGATGGCAAAGGGGCTATACTGCGGCCAGAGCCCATGGGAGGACCTTGGGATCATTAAGCCAGAATCCTTTTTGAGGTCTCAAGGGCAAGACACACCATCATGGCCTCAATACCAACCTTAAAGAAGAGGCAGGAGCACCCTTCTCTTCCAAACCCATATAGTTCCGAGCAATGGATCCGCTCTCACCAGCCCATGGTGCTGTAATACATTGGGGGTATGCCTGGGTCAACCTGTCAACCCCATTTTATTTTAAGAACACCAGCTTGTGAGCACAACCTTAATTGTGACTTTCTGTTACCTCCATGTTGGGTTTAGATGTCCATGTGGTATCAGAATCAGTCTAAGAGCTCTTGTCAGGGTCAGTGTATTCAAGACACTGTGTGCTCTTGATAGTGTGTTGGACTAATGAGAGAGCCATCAAGGGCCAGCAATGTCTTCCCACCTGGAGCAACGGGTTTTCTATAAGCAAGGCCACTGACTTTGAATGACTCATAAGAACCAACACCATCCTTGCAGCAATGGACTCTCCAAACAGAAGTCGATGGAGGGCTGGAGTTGCAACTCTTCCAACCAAAAGCAAATGGGCAGAAATGGGAAAGACTGTTATAAAAGGAGCCTTTTCTGCTAAGCGGGGTGTTATTCCATCACTACTTCTAAGCAGACCTTGCTAAGGAGAATGAAGGCAGGTGACATGGCTTGGCATAAGGATATTGATCAGACTGCAGGACTCCCAGGCGGGGTGAGGTCAGACAAGGGAGGGTTGTGTTCAGGATTGTTCGTTTTTTTCCACAGATCTGAAACTCTCCTGTTTTTTTTTTTTTTTAAACTAGGAACAAAATTCCTGCAGCTGGATGGACTCTGGGAAAATGTGTCAGCAATTGGGGTTGGAGGAAGGGAATGGCACTGGTTTGGGGGTCCATGGCAGCTGGACTACAGAGTACCACTGTCCAAGAAGGGTGTTAGACACAAGGTTTGAACCTGGGAGTGCACTTGAGAGACCCCAACCCAGGCACAGTGACCGGTCACTACCCAGACTGAGGGGGCCAAGAAACGTGGGAATCAGAGGTTAAATCCCATCAGAACAGACTGTTGTCCATCCAGAGAGAGGGACTGGGTACACCTGTGAAAAGGGCATGTAAGGGCACTAGGTGGGAGCATGTTCTTTGTGCTCCATAAGGATTCTGGTCAACCCCTGAAGTAGGGAAATTCCTTGCTCCTTCCCCCCTGTCCTTGCCCCTAGATTAGGGGCTATAAACTGTAGCATTCCTAGTGACAGGGCTAAGGTGTAGTAACACAAAGGAGGTTCTTCATTAAAACCGAGGACCCTCAGACACTACCATAGTTTGTTCTTGTGCCATTACAGCATAGGGTCTGTCAAGCGCAGGCCCTGATTAAGCAATCCGGGAACGCATTGGCAACTGGTGCCTAAGATAACTGGTGGAGTTGGGGCTGGCAGTTAGAAAATTAGATATACCTGCACAGCCCAAAATAATTATTTCTGACCCATTTCCTCCAATGGGTGGGGCTTAGACCCCTTAACCCATCATTACTTGTGGCCACCAACTACACTACAGCCATAACTTGGCCCTTTGTTATTTATTTTCTTCTTTCTTTTCTTCTACATCCTAGCTCCACATTCAAAAAGTTGTTTTTGTTTTTTTGTTTTTTTCAGATTGGTAAATTTGCTACATAGGGTGGAGATCAAAGCCTGAGACTTGCTCTTGCCTATCGGTCCCAGGTTGGCAGGGGTTAGAAAAGCTGGACAGGTCGCATGCTCAGGTCCTGGTCGGTTGTCATTGTGCAGCAACATTCCAGAGAAATGGCATAGCTGTGGCTCCCTCTGGACCCCTTCAAACTCTCTGCAGCAATGACACTGATGGTTCCTTAGAGCTCAGGAGGAAGAAAGAGGGCTCTCAAGAGGCACTTTAGTTTCTACTCCTGCCGAGGTTTGTTTTCTCTTCCTTAGTTGCAATGATTCCATTTTCATTCAACCCTCTGGTACATGAAGCAGTATTTCTGCCTGCAAATATGTACGGCAAGTTTCAATGTTCTGTACGATTGCAGGGCCAAAGAGATTGTTTGATCCTGCTATCTTTGTCTGAATCTATTTCACAAAATGGTTCAAGATCAAAAATGGGTACTGCAAGCTAGATACAATCCATCCCAAAGAGAGAATCCCCCTTCTCCCTTTAAACCAGTGCTTTTTCAATGGGAGTGGGGAAAGTTACTGATCCTGAACCTTCTCCATTCCCTCTGTCCTGCATCACATGCATACATGCCCTACAAGGGTGGGACTACACTGCCTTTTAAAATCCACGGCAATGAGTCTCAGAGCCCGGGTCTACAGACGTGGGCTTGCACTATGTCGAGTTCAGGCTGTGCAGCTGTGGAGGAGGGATGGGATTTAAAGCCCTAACTCCAGCCAAAGTCCCAATATCTACAGAGCTGCTTTTCATGTGCTGGCAGAGCTACTGGCTAACTGGTGGGTTACTCCTCAAATGCCTTCCTGTGGCAGCCCCTTTTTCCAGCCCACCACGAGAGTAGCTTACTTATACAGGGCACCTCCCCGCTGGTGCAAGCTTCTCTCTTCTGCTTCAGTAACACTCACTTCAAACATGATGTCATACACAGCTCAGTCCTTCAGGACTACCAAAGGACTCCCCACAGCCTCTGTCTCGAGGAACATATATTGTTCCAGGATGCTGAGGAATGGTGAAGGAAAACCACTAGTCCGTAAGCTCTTTAGTCCAGGGACTGCCTCTTAATATGTGTATGTACAGTGCCTTGTAGAATAGGCCCTGTTCCTTGATGGGAGCCTCTGAGCACTGCTGTAATACAAATAATAAATAGTAATAGTAGAAAAAAAGACAGCAGGAAAAGGGGAGCAAGAAAAAGAAATGAAGAGATATCAGGGTTATAGGGCTAGCTACACCTCTGCCCTCTGTCTCGTCTAATCTGACAGTTCACTACAAGCTTAGTTAGGCAGGCTTTCCTCTTCAGCTACAGGAACAGCATAGAGCAGAGCCAATTTATATTCTTTTAAGAAGCTCAGGAGCTTTTGGGACCAAGATCACCAGTTGCTAGGGGCAAGAGGGACCGTTGTCCTCCCCACCCCAAACCTTGGTTTGCCCCCCATGATTTTCATAGGTCTATATGCTCTACTATGTCTTTCACTCTCTCCTCTCACCCAACTGGGGATGCAGTCATTAGGAAAGCAGATTTTGCCCCCCACTCCTGGAATTTTTTTTAAATGACGCCCCTGCTTGGGACCCAGCCTGGCCGTTGTTTGTCTCCTGCTCCCCCCTTTTCAGGGAAGCTTTGTTTTCCTAAAAGCCTCCCCCCACCTCACCCCCATGTGTCTGTGGGCCCAGTTACCATATTTCTCAATAGCCTTTGCTTCAGGGTCAAAGTATGAAGTCTTCCTTGTGCCTGAGACTGTTTTTCCTCAGGCAGGCCATTTAGGAGAATGCCCTGGGATGGATGCACCACTGTTTAGCATTAGACCAGCTAGGCTTAATGGCTTCATGTCACTGGTCCTGTGACTACATATGCCTCTGGGGGAATGAAACTTCTTGTTCCTCTGTGACAGGCAAACACAGCATCTGATACATGAAGCATATTTTGGGATACTAGCCACATTGAGCTCCCCACATTCATCACAGGAGGGAAAAGAGGACAAGGATTTTTAAAGGGACAGGATCAGAGAGAAGGAAGGTTGGTTGCATACAGAATAGGGAAGCTAATCAAGCTATAACTTGTTTTGTGTTGTTATCAACCTCACTGGCAGACAACTTGAGCTAATAATTGCCTCATTCCATGTAAACTTTTATTTCTTTTTCATTTCAGTCACAATGTGTAGCAGAGAAGATAAACACAGCTGTGTGTGTTTCTAAAATATTATTCATATAATGAAGATCTCCACCAATCTAGTGGAATAATAATATTAATTGATGGGATGATAGCAGATATTTAAACATACTAAACATGTTGAATTCAGTGCCAGAAACAAATCTAAACCGTGGCTGCAGTAGGAACAAACCTTTCATCAAGAATCAAGGCTAAACACTGGAGTGACTGATTTTTTATTTCTCCTAAACCGGAACTCTTTTCTCGGAGTTATCAACTGGTAAAAAATTAAGGTTGGGGCTGTGGCAAGCAGGAAATTTTGGCCATTTGTGGAAAGGGTGAACGAATCAATGCAAGTGGCTGTGGGACAGTTTGCTGTGGAAATGAGTCTTGTGAGCAGAAGGATGTGTTACAGGAGTGCTCTATAAAAAAGAAATGTCATATATAATAAATGATTAACAAATAAGGTGCCAGTTTAGATGGCACTAAAATATACAGCATTGTCCCTGGGTTTTGTAGGGCCAATAAAACTTGTTGATGTGCACTGGAACTAGGTCTTAGATGCAGCACTTAATGTGCTGCTCTTAACAGGAGAGGGCTGTGTGCAGAGGTAAGGTCCTATGTTTTCAAAGCATAAGGCTATAGAAATGAGTGATTGCTCTTATTAATGTGAAACACTTTGGGCCAGGTCCTCAGTGGCTGCACATTAGCATAGCTCCATTGAAGTCTATACAACTATATTGATTTTACACCACCTAAGGTTCTGACTGCTTATTTGCAATGCCTTGCTTCTGTTTCGGTTTCAGTTTCCGTTTCCTCAGTTTCATCTAGCATTATTATAATTATTTTGCTAGTGATGTCAATGAACTCAGTGCCAGGCAACATATAAAACTTCAGAGAGTGCTTTCCCCAAGCAGCTTGCAATTTACATACAAATGATGCATGGAAGGTGAGTTACGCCGAGAAACCCAGAGGGGGAGATTACTGAGACTTCGTAGTTGTTGGGTGGGATCTCCAATTAGATGTCCAACTTATGTATATACTCTATAACATACTCTACTATATACTGTACTCTATTCTACGAGATGCATATTCTACGTCCTTGTGGGAAGCTTCAGGCACAGTAAGATTGTGCAGCAGGAGGACCTGTTGACAGTGATGCTCAAAATACGGATCATCTAGATGGAACTTAATCAGTGGGAGCCTACCCGATGGCTACCCTCTCTCTTAACGAAGGCCAGAGCGTCAGGGCACCATCTCTTCACAGGAAATTTGACAGGACCAGATTAATGCAGAGGCTTTAGGGACTGCAGCCCAGAGCTTGGGCTAAGAGGGCCCCGCAAAAATAAATCTGGGTGGCTGGTGAACTACATGTTTGGGGAGGCTAGCCTCTGGCCCCAGCGCTGCCCCACCCCAACCTACTCTGGCCATCCCATGCCCCAGCGGCCTCCCACCCCCGCTGCCAGAATGCCTCAGTACCAGGTGTGGACCCAACCTGGTCCCAGCTAGCCAGTCCACCCCAGCCCCCAGAGTGCCACCAGCCCATGCTGCGCTGGCCCATCCCACCCTCGGGCGGGTTGGTCTGCCTCAGGTCTTGGAGTGCCGCCGGCCTGCACCGTGCCACACCACCAGCCTGACCTGCGCCCGGAGCGCCTCTGACCTGAATGCTCCCAGCCCATGGAGCACTGCTGCACCGGCCTGGAAGGGGTCCCACAAAATCTAATCATCTTGGGCCCACAGGAGAGTTAATCTGGCCCTGAACTTTGAGGAATACAGATCAATAAACATATAATTACTGAAGGGCATTTTAGATAACATGGTTATGAATTTTGTTAAGCACACACAGAGAAATATAGTAGATTGCCTTGCATTTCAAACACAAATACTTCAGGGCAATTTCCCTGCTGCCCTCTCTAAAAAAAATCACAGCCCAGAGGGTGCAGAGCTCATAGGAAATGGGATTTCAGGCTCTTCTGCACTGCCCTGCTCTAATTTACGACAATCTCCCCATGGTGGGCTGTGCCAGAGGCCAGAATCCCTGATCACAGTTGGCCCTACGCCCAATATCACCCCTTGTGCCAGGGTATGTGCTCCTCTGAGGTAGGTATTTAGGAAGGGCAAAATGCAGAATACTCTTTGAAGTTCCTTTTGGATTTTGTCCTGGGAACCACTTGCACGCTATGGTGATAGACAGTATAGATGGATGGACAGATTGTTACCCCCTCAAACTCTAGCTTTTTTACCAGAAGCCAAATAACTAGCTATTGTGCTTAGTTTAGTATTCTAGTAGCAAAGCTGGGTAGCCGTAGCTCTATTGTGCAAAACCCTCTAGGATTTTTTTTATTTTGAAAAGGATGCGCACATACCATTAAATAAATGAAGAGACTATACTTTGTTTTTGAGGCTATAATGTGATAATTAAGACACAGGTACTGTACCACTGTAATTAGTATAGTTTTTATTTTGTTGCAATATCCATCTTTCTCTCTCATACAGTGAACATGTGATGAGCAATTTATATGCCCAGAAAATCTCTGTTTATATGCAGCAGCATCTGCTTTAGGAAGAGGTCCTGGATTTTTATTCCATAAGGCATGAATAACTTGCCCAAGGTTACCTATTAAGCCAGCTCATATGCCTGGATTCTGTGCCTTAGCCAGTGGACAATACAGCCCTTTCCTTATGTGTTTCAACTATGTACAAGGTTATTCCAAGCAGACAGTAAGAGGAATTGACTATAAAAGCTCTTCATTAACCAAATCTCCGGCAAGGCTGCAGGGGAAATAAATGTGAGCTTCTTTTTTATTTGCTGCTATGCAGTAATATGCTGAAAGACACATTGTGGAGTGGTCTGCATTTTAATGTAGAATTTACAAGGTCCAGCCCTTCGAGTTAAATGTGTCTTCTGTTTCTGCAGCACGACATGTGTTCCATACTAACTGCCTGCTTCAATGAAGTTCTGTGTTACCAGTAATATATTCTTATTCTCCAGCATGGCAGACTCACCAACATTTCACTTGCCTCCATGTCTCTAGCTCAGTATGCAACATTCAAGTGGACATTGATGACAGGTGATGCTTCGTGGTAATTTTTGTCTCCCTCCACCAGTCACGTCACATCTGTACCAGCCCCCCAGTGTAAAGAGATGGCACGCCTGTTGAAGACAGGAATCATGGCCACTCCACTTGTGAAGCAGACATTGTGTAAGTGGATGAGAGGAAGGGAAGCTCTTGGTTATAAAGACATTGGATAAGCCCCAAACCTTGATTTTAAAAGAATACAAGACGCATATAGAAGGCACAAATGCCTCTAATTAGTCTGGCTTTTAGCTATTAAAATGCCTCTTTGGGTTTCGATTAGAAGACCAGGCGTCCTTGTAAGGATCAGAAGGCAATATTTCAGAGGTTAAACAGATCCGCAGGAATACAATAGCAGTTCTCTTTTGAACCTCACAGAATTAAACGGAAAACAAAAATGCCATCTGTATTCAGGTGAATCATGCTCTAATTTTAATGACAGCAAGTGCTTAATCAGTAAGCATTTTAGCACAGGGCTAATTCGGTTGGTCCCAAAAGTATTAACTCAGTGGAGATTTTGCCTGAATAAGGGTTGAATGAAAAGTGAATAAGGATTTCAGACTTTGGCCCTGTGATGCTAATTGACAGCCTATTCCAAGGAGAGCTAGTCACTATGGCCCCAATTCAGCACAGTACCCACATTTGTGCTTACAAGTCAATGGCAATTAAGCATGTACTAGAAGAAACTTTGTTTAAGTCTTGTCCAGAATAGGGATGGACTTAAGCATACGGCTAAGTGCTTTCCTGACTTAGAGTGTATGGCTTTACTTAACCAGAGTACATCAGCAGGTGCCTAACTTTAAACATGTGAGCAGTTCAAGGTGACTTCAATAGAATATTTTGTGCTTAATTAGCACATTAGCATACGCCTAACTTTTGTGATACATTCACTGACTAATACTTAAAGTCAGGCACACTTAAAACTTTTGCTGAAGTAGGGCCTGTGTGTTCAATCCCCTTACTCGGTTTTGACTCAGACTCTTATTTGACTTTCCCATAATTTAATTAAAGGGGATTTTGGGCCAAAGAAGAATTGTAAGATTAATTCACTGGTTTTCCTTTAGTACAGAACTGGGTGAATTATTTGTAGTGAACAATTACATGAATTTAGCACTACCCCCTTTTTGATGAATTATCTGTCAACCAGCTTTGCGTTTCTTGCTGTTCATTATTCCAAATTGTTTTGTTCCAAATTGTATTGTTCCAAAATATTCCAAATTCTGTGTTTTTTATTTCCAAATTTTTCAATGAACGCTTATGTGGGCTTATTTCAGCCTCTAGCTTCCTCCGTAGTCATTGACAGTGTCAACTCCTTTGAGTATCTTGCTATTTGTAAGGTACTACTCATGCAGTTAGATATCCCCTAGATCAGGGGTGGGCAAACTTTTTTACTCACGGGCCACAATGGGTTCTAAAATTTGACACAGGGGCCAGGCCATAAATAAACACATTTATGCACACAGCACCCAACACACTGCACCCCAGCAGCCAGCACTTCAGACCACCCTCCACCGTGAAATTGACTGTCCCTTGTCAATTTCAGTGGCAGAGCTGGAATCGCAGGGTACAGTCTCCGCCGTGAAATTGACTCGCCCTTGTCAATTTCGGCGGCGGAGCTGGAGAGTGGGGCCATACTTTGGACATGCCTGCAATAGGGGAAGAATTTTTGCTCTGGTCCCCTAGTCACTAGGGGAACCGCGTTCCGGAGCCGCGGCTTACCGCGGCTGAAGAGCCGCATGTGGCTCCGGAGCTGCGGCTTGCCGCAGCTGAAGAGCCTCATGTGGCTCCGAAGCCGTGGCTCGCCGCGGCTGAAGAGCCGCATGCGGCTCGGGAGCTGCGGGTTGCCGACCCCTGCCCTAGATAATATGGCAGTGTTCTTGCACCCTAACTGGATGGCAGGCCCTAAAATGGATGCATGTACTTTTGTGCGAGATATATGTTTATGAACTTAACCTTTCTACAAACACAATTAAAGATAAATCTCTGCAAGTACAAACATTCATGAAGAGGAGTCACAGACCTCGTTGAATTTACACTTTCTATTTGAACAAATACTTGCGAATATTTTTATTGCAATGTTCACGCAGCTCAACTTTTAATAAACAGATGCATTGGCAAGCTGTGCATGATTTTAATAAAATCTTTTCAATTAGTTCTAAAGTCTATAGTGTGAATCCATGTAGATATCAGATTCTTCTTCAACATGATAAATCATCTCAAGATAAGAAAATGTAATTACTTAACTATGAACAGAACATGTGATTTAAAATGAAATGCTCTGAATGTATGAGGAGGCTCTCTGTAATCAATCATCCATAATGAAATGCATGCTTTAGAAACTATGGCAAGGCAAATAACCAGAAAACAAGATTCTTTTATAAACAGTGCCCAAAAGTTTCATAGCACAATGTATCATAAACTCTTAGGGGAGATTTTCTAAAGTGCTCAGGGTTGGCCTGACACAGGGTACATCTGTGTATGATCTGGGAGGTGTGATTCCCAGTTTGCAGAGACATACCCACACTAGTTCTGCTCAGGCTAGTACATAAAAATAGCATTGTGTCCATGGCAGCACAGAAAGCTGCTCGGACTCGCCACCCCAAGTACCATCCCATCCAACTCTCTGGGTATATTCTCGGGCATCTAACCCAAGCTGCCACTCATACTGTCGCAGTCACATGGCTATTTTTAGACGCTACCTCATGCAGAGCAAGTGGCGCTATGTCTGTGTGAGCTGAGAATTACCCCGCTTCGCTCAGATGGAGTCTATCCTCTATTCTGCTAAAGCCACTGGGAGTTTTGCCATTGAGAGCAGAACTAGGCTGAAGTGCTTTTTGAAACTTCTACCCTTAAACAACTTTTATACATCATTTCATTTTTAGAGAAATTTGCCTTACAGCTGAAACTCTATAAAATGAGCACACATTGAGAAAAAGCTCATGTATGCTAATAATTTCTGTTTAAGCACCACATGACTAGTTGCGAATGCTACCGATAATCCTTGACAATCATAAACATATGCAGGACATAACATAGTGTTGCATATTTAGAGAAGGGGTCCAAATCATTCAATAGTTAAAGCTGAACCAAGCTTCCTAGTGAGAGCTCAAATTTCACAAGTCTATACTTCTCTATATAAACCACGTGCTATACGGGTTTGATAGATATGCTGTAGTTTTAGCACACCTATTGGACTTGAAATAGAACTAATACAGGAAAGTCTCATGGCCTATGTTATGCAGGAGGTCAGACTAGATTATCTAATCTCAAACCCTTTCTTAACTGCTGTGTCCCAGTAGAAGCCAGTGTGTTTACTGTGTCCCATTAAAAAGGAAGAAAGATGAAGCCATTGGACAGACTCATAGAGGGGTATCATGTGGTCAAAGTGACCTCAAGCCAAGAAGCAGCAGAATTTCATACGTACTTGATGGGTGTAAAGATTGCAATGGCCAGTGACAGAAAGGAGAAGTTTGCAGTTTCAAGACACAAACTGGTGGACAAAAGTTTTAGCTGTGTGGAGAAAGAGAAAAGAACATAGTTTAGAGAGATTGTGTCAGACGATTCAGCAAGATTCAAACACAACCTGAATGTGTGGGTCTGAAAATAGGGCCAAGTTAAAGCTGACAGGCAGGTGACAGGTTTGTGTGCCTGGGAGGATGGCCCACAGTGATAAAGTGGCAAGTAAAATCCAGAGCTTGGTTTTGTAAGCAGACACTTAAGTAGATGCTTAGCTTAAATCTTGAAGGACTGCACAATATTTTCCCATCTACCATGTCCTGGGGATTTGTAGATAGAGGCTAATTATTCCATATTTCACTGAAGGTTTCCTTTTTTCTTGCTTTCCCTTAAATTTGCTTTTATAGATCGTGCTGTGAACTCAGCCATCTGCAGCAGTCAAGATTTTTTTAGGCTGCTGTGGGCAATCTAAGAAATTGATTTCCTTTCAACTAATTTGCAGTAACCTTAAAGGGATTGATCAATAAATGACTTTATTTAAGTGTCTCATGGCCACAGAAATGCATCTTGATTCTAGGAATAGCAATACATTGAGGGAAACAACTTGTGAATGAGGAGGGAGGGAAATTTGGCTAAAGAAATGCAATGGATTCAGTATAGCTAGATTTTATTAAAGTATTTAATATGGCTCCACATGACAATCTCCTAAGGCAGTTAGAGATCTGAAGATTAGGTGGAACTACCATGAAATTGATAGTTTGTTTTAAAACCATACAGAGGGCCATCTTTTCCCCCCGCTAATGTTGAGAGGTCCAGATTGTATCTCCCTATGCCAGCAAGGCTCTCTCCATCATAAAGTGCACAGATGATAATTCCACTGCAGGCCTTTCACCAGGTTTGTTGTGGGAGAAGGGCAGGGTTAATTCCAGCTGGGATGCCACAGGAGCTGAATCAGTGCATAGTCCTCAGCTATGCCCCATCCTCGATCAGTGTTATCCACTTTTCTGGCCCCAAAAGGGGAGGTGAGGGTAACTTTTTGCTACCTTGGGCCTTTTGTGAAATTTGTACCCCAGCTACACCAGCCCTGGCTGGGGCTATACAGGATCTGTAAAAGCTGTAAAGCAGCTGCCTCTGGCACTACTGGGAGATGAGTGGACCTGTAAGGGGCCATGTGACCCCAGAGTCCCGTCTGTGCAAGGGGGTGGAGATGGGTTGGGACCCACCTAGTCCCCTCCTACTACCCTGTCCTTCTTCTGCTATACCTCTCCTTCCTAAAGGATGCAGGGGATTTCTTAAAGGGTTATTCACCCTGTGAAATTCCATCATGGACTCCAACCTACATTGTATTCCAGGGAAACAAGCCACTGGGGACATTTGCCTCACAGATCCTAGTTCAGTGGGTGGGCTATCCTGCTGTCCCTTGTGCTTCTGAAAGCATTGTAGGCTTTACCAGAAACAAGTAAATAAGAAGGACCAGTTTGTTCAAAAGGCAGCAAATAATTTATATCATCTTGGGTTAGACAGGAATTTGGTATTATCTTTATTATCTGATTCACAGTGATTCACGTTTGCCTTGAAGACCTTAAAGCACAGATGGAGGACATCCAGTGCTTGATCGAGCTCTGAACAGTATGGATTATTTCAGGAAAGAACTGGTGATGTGAGACCATGGACCAGTGCTATTGATAGAATGTGGAGACATCGTAAGCAATTATGAATGATTCAGGAACATGGTCCCCCTGGGCTAATGGAAACTTTCTAGAAACACTTCCACATACATAACATCTTTTGCTAGCCTCCTTAATGCCACTGTGACAGCAGGAAGACTAAGCACAATTACTTTTAGGCCTTCTCTCCAAGGCTGTAGTGTATTAAAATGTGAGTAGGACAAAATAGAGGGGAACTTTACTGAGGTATTCTTATTTTACTATGGTGATAGAAATTTGAATATATAGCCAAAGAGAAATAGTTCTATGATTCTATCATGAGATCAAGGTGTTGTCTTAGTGCACAGAAGATGATTTAACTCTGTAAATTATTTATCATTTTACTGTAGTTCTCAGATGTATTTAATATTTTGATTAATGACCTGGAAGAAAACAGAAGATCACCACTAATAAAGTTTGCAGAAGACACAACATTGGGGGAGTGGTAATAATGAAAAGAACAGATCATTAATACAGTGTGCTCTGGATCACTTAGTAACCTGGTAAACTGCAAGTAAATGATAGTCATTTTAATTTGACTAAATGTAAATGTATACATCTAGAAAAAAACACTGGGCACATTTACAGGATGAGGGACTCTGGCCTGGGAAGCAGTGACTCTAAAAATGATTGGGGGCTGTGGCAGATAATCAGCTGAACAGGGGCTCCCAGTGTGATGCTGTGGCCAAAAGGGCTAATGCAATCCTTAGATGAATAAACAGAGGCATCTAGAGTAGTAATAGAGAGGTTATTTTACCTCTGTGTGGCACTGGTGTAACCACTGATGGAATACTGTGTCCAGTTCTCGTGCTCACAATTCAAGAAGGATGCTGATAAATTGGAGAAGATTCAGAGAAGAGCAGCACAAATGAATAGACAGATGCTTTACAGTGACAGACTCAAGAAGCTCAATCTATTTAGCTTAACCCAGAGAAGGATAAGGGGTGACTTGATTAGTCTGTAAAATAGCATCTGGTGGCTGGAAGTTGAAGTTAGACAACTTCAGACTGGAAATAAGGCATAACATTTTAACAATGACAGTAGTTAATTATTGGAACAATGTATCAAAGGTCCTGGTGGATTAAATCAAGATTGGATGTTTATTTTGGGGAAGGTCTATAGTCTGTGTTATATAAGAGGTCAGACGAGATGATCACAATGGTCCCAGCTGGCACTGGAATCTATCAATGAAAAAAAAAAAAGCTGTGGATGTACAGTCATACTGTGATTGATGCATTTGTCCTATATTGATAAATCCAAAAATAGACCTTCCCAAGTAGCATCAGGAACAGAAAATCTTGTGCTTTTAGCTAGTTATTTTGCTGCTTATATTTTCATAAAATCTAGAAATGCGTCTGAAAGGGTACTGACTATTGATGAAGGGAAATAATAATAGATCACTTACTTTTTAGTATATGATATGCTGTTTTGACTTCTGGTCACAATTGCACAGTAGTTCAGAGAAAGAAAAAATTAACTACAATTAGAAGAGGGAAACTTAGATAAATATGGTACAGAAATGGTCTATAAGGGCTCTGTTGCAAAGTGTTCCACTGGGGCCCAAACCACGTTAGCATAATTCTAATTTTTTCATATGTATATGAATCATGCTAGCACCTTACAGCTACTAATGGATTTTATCCTCACAAAGTGCTGTATTGTCCCCCTTTATATAGAATGGGAGCTGATGTACATGGTACATTAACTGACTTTCCTAAGGTCACATAGGAAATTGGTAACTAATCCAGGAATTGAATCTGGTCTCCTGAGTCTAAATCCAGTGCGCTACCCACTATAGCAGCTGTCCTTCCCTAATGGGCCAGTCCAGACTCAAGCACATCTTGATTAAATAGGCTGGGTGATGTGACCCATTTCAAAAGCAGCGCTATGTTAAAATCTGATAGGTTCCTTCTGTATTCATCCTGTATTAGCACTTTTAGTTTTTCTCCACCCTCTCTGCTCAGCCATGATATTATGATTGCTACTGCCAAATATATTTGATCCTCAAGTGTCTCAAACTCTGGTCACTTCTGAGAGGAAGTGCCCTACTAATAAACAAACCTGCCTGCCTGCAGCGTAATCAGTTTATCCCTGCTGTCAGTCAATTCCTGTACAGCACGACTCTATAGGCAGGAACTGTGTAATCTGAAGGGCAATGGACCAGTCATTTCAGCTAAAATGCTTTATTATGCCTTGTTATGGTTCTAAAATGCATGCTGTAATTTACTAATCTCACTGTTACACATTGCACTTATAAATTAAATATTTTCACAGCACTGTGTGAAACAGATAAAATGCGCAAATTATACATCAGCTGGACTCCAGTTTAAAAATTACATGATCTCTTCAGCTTTTAATTATTGTTATTGTCTTCATAATACCAAAAAAGAATACATTTTAGAATATGGTGGTATGAAATGATTAAATAAGTATAAACATATATCTATTAATGCTAAACTTAACTGGATAAAACCTGACCTTTGTCTCCCATAGTGCTGTTCTGCTGTGGGTGGTTATGAAGAACGGAGAAAGGCCTAGATCCTCTTATGTATTTAGTTGTCTAGCTCCCACTGATTTCAGGTGCTTAAATACCTTTGTGCATCTGAGCCAAAGATGGAAATATGTTCTGTGGGATACCCCTAGGCCCAGAGCAAGTGGAAGTGAGGGGAAGGGGTCATGGAATTGTGATTATATTCTGGCTGCGGAAACCATAGAATATCTGGTGAGGAGGATTTCCATTTCTGAATCCTGTTCCTCAGTGAATCCCCTGGGCACAACCCGTTATCTAAGGCTATGTGGAGGCTGCAGGATTTGGTTCAGTGAAATCTCTGTAAGCTAATTTTAAATATGCCTAAACTAAAGAAGGTGAATGATATAGTTATATTTCTCTAATACTCTTTTAAACTTGTAGGACCCCTGTCTAGAACTTGGCATTTGGGATAAACTTATGTTAATACTGTCATTTCTCAAATTTCAATTTGAAAGAACTCATCTCAGTTTCATGTGAACCCGTGGAGAAAGATGGACCCAATTGGGTTAGAGAATTTAAGGGAGAACACAGCCCACATAGCCTTCTCATGATAGAGCACTAAGACCATCAGAAGGATACACTGGCTGGATTCTCCCTTGCTTTGCAGATGACCTATGACCAGGTGAAGCCTATAGGTCAGAAGTTAGAGTGCTGAGGGCAGAAGTTACATTCCAAATTAGATCTTACATCTCACAGGGAGGATTTTAAGTCCTCACCTGTGGTGAAGTTGAAGAAAGCTTGGCCAAACTGTTCCTCCTCATTGGCAGCCTGGCTGCCTTTCCTCAAAGACATTTATACCTTTTGTGCTGTAACAAGTTGTCCTTCTTCGTGGACAAGATCAATTGGCTCTGGAACGGATTGGCTGCCATCATGAGGCAGTTCTGCGTAGGGAGGGGCAAACAGCATCTTCTCTGGGAAGTATCAGCCTTTACTGTCTGTAACTTTCACTGTACTGTAACTTTCACTGTACTGGGGAAATTCAGTTTACAAATTTGTAGGTTGGAGCTTTATATTCTGAGGCTTATAAAACAAATGGGAAAAGTACAAGGTCCATTGATGGCTGACACTGTCTTATAGGAGAATGATGACACATTCCCTCAAATGAGTGGTGGTTAGGTTACAGGTTGGCTATCCTGTCAGTTATAGCTCTGTCTTTGATCTTCTTTTTTTGGGACAAAATTATTGAGCAGTTTGTGATGAGGCAGCTCTGGTGTCAGTTGGAATGGTGTGATTTCCCCTCTCCTTTCAGTCTGGCTTTTAGCTTGGAGATATCACTGTTTTCACTGGCTGATGGACAGTGGTCAAAGGTCAATGATGATTGTTTTCAGTCTCCCAGCAGGCTTTGATTCTATTGACAGTGGGCTTTTGTTCTATTGCACTCCCTTGCTGGGGGTGGGAAGAAATGATATTCCACTCAAGAAGATGGGTCACACTGGTCCCAGAGTGGATTGGAGAGTTGCTTTTTCGCTTTAAGGGATGTCATTTGTGGGATTTTGCAGGCTTCATTTTGTCATTCCATCTTGTTCAATGTGTTTGCGAGGCTACCTGTGAGACACAGTAAAATAATCTGGACTGGGGGCATCAGTCTGAGGAGGACACTTGATTTTGTGTCCTGTTTCGCTGTTATTCAGATAGTTTTCCAGTAGCTGGCTGAGCTGGGAGCTTGGATAAAGTGTCTGAAGCTCAGTCCAGACAAGACAGAGGTAACGCTACCACCCTGGTGAAAGGTTTAGTCATTTATTTTTGGGACATTCCCTGGGACCAAGAATTTGACAATTTAGTGGTGCTGTTGCTCCCTGTTCTGTCTCTGCAATCTTACATTGTGTTAGTGGCCAAAAGGTGCTTCTTCTATTCTGTGTGGCCATCTGTTTCAGATCTGAACCTCACCACAATAATCCAGGAGTCTGCAACCTCAAGATTAAATTATTTCAATTCATCTTACTTGAGGCTACATCTAAGAGCACCGCAGAACCTGCAACTGGTTCAGAACACTTGTAGGCTGCATTAAGCACACAAAACTTTCCATATCGGTGTCTTATTCATTTCCAGGTGCATTTCAATTATTATATTTATTTTATTTTATTTATTTATTTATTTGTACTACCATAGCACTTAGATACTTCAGTCGTGGACCAGGACCCCATTGTGCTAAGTGCACTACAAGTACAGAACAAAAAGATGTTGGCTTTGATTTTCACAAACCATTCTCTGTATTTTAATTTCCATATCTATCTCTTGGATAAATTTCTTTTCAATGCGAGCACTCAATCTCTCTTCAATTTGATTCCCTTGAAAACGGTGCTATAAACCTATATCATGATGATAATAATCCAGTGTTTGGTATTCATCTTCTCTTGGGCCAAGCACACAGACTGTTGAGCTGGCGTATGCTGCTCTCCAGGAGTGCTGAGTAAATGCATTAGCACTTGGAGCATCAGAGAAATCCACACTGCACTGTCTTTGGATCACTCCAGATAATCGCATGAAAAGAACATTTTGCAGAATTTCAGAATATCTATTAACTTTATATTCCCTGCACTACCTGAAGTAATGAAGCATCCTTAAGGTTTTAAGCCCGAAAAGAATGGCATTGATTTACACAAAATAATGGCATTGATTTACACAAAAAGTGTTTTATAGAATGATCTGCACATTTGCGTGGGTGAGTGGGGGGAATGCATCATTAAAGATTCATCCATCCCTACTGAGTTTGCTTAGAGGAAAAGAAATAGAAATCTTTAACATTCTAAATGAAGTGTTTAGTAGGAAGAGGAAATATTCCTTCAACACAGCATTTTTCTGTATGTTTGTTAGTTAGTTATAATAATTGTATGTATATGTGTTATGGGGAGATAAATATGTACATACATACACAGAGACACGCTACATGATGTTGTGGTGTAAAGGTGGCAGCAGCATGAGTTTGGGATGACCACATAACTCATGAGTGGTAAAACCAAGCATTCCTATTTAAAAAAACAAAAATACTCCATGTATTTTTGCATATGTCACATGTTTTAGGAGGTATTTAACATTTTATTGGAATTATTTTTCATATTCCTCCACTTATAAAACCATGCGCTTTAGTTACCATGAATCCTTCATATAGGGAGCCAGATAAACCTGTAAAATGACCTAAAAGAGCTCTTCCATATCTACATATTGGCTTACAGGGCTGATGTTTCAGGCCCCTCTGAAGCTCAAAGCAGGTGTTGGCCCCATTAGGAATCTGGAAATGTCCCTTTTTCCGATGCTGAAAGGATGTGTTTTTGCCAGATTACAGAATTTAAAAGTATGACTTTATGTATGTGTAGGCACCCTGTACTTGAGGAGCCTCAGAACTTAATTGGGAGTTGTGCAGTTGAGAAGATCCTGGGAGACTACAACTCCCATGACAGCTTGGGAAAAAGGAGCTATATATATAGAGAGAGAGAGAGAGAGAGCGAGAGAAACTTCCTCTTCCAGGGAGCTCAGAAAAAAAACATATGTGGACTCCATTTTCTTTTTGGGGGTGGAGTGCAACCAAGGCTGGAAGCTGTTGCTGGGGATCCCAAAGCTGCTGCTGAGAGCCTGCTGGAGTTTTGATGGAGCAGGGAGCTTTGGAGGTTGGAGGTATTGCCTAAGCCAGGAAAGGCACTGAGCCTGGAGCTGCCTGAGGTGGGCCTGCAGTGAAGATGGTGTGAGTCCCCCCCTTTTGTTTTGGGGCAGGGCTTGTAAAGGAAGGGGCACAGCAGAGAGACTTTGACTGGGCTGGAGAAGAGGCAGAGAGAGAGTCTTTTTGAGCCAAGGCTGGGATTGCTGACATTTGGTTGGGCCAACTCCAAATCTTCAGCTTGATACTATTGCTGAACTGATACACTGAACCAAGCACGCCTATGCAAGCAATGGATTAGGGCTCTGAACTCTGGGGCAGTATACATTCTTGAGGTGGGGTAAATAATGGCAGTGTAAATGCCAGTTAGACAAGTTTCCTTTATTACTGTATACTGTATTTATTAATTGATTTACTCAATTGCCCCTGTGGATTTAAAATAGTAGTGATATTTAATTTCAGTCTGTTATGCCATATTTCCTTAATTTCTTAAGTAAAGGTGTGTTCACTCTAATTTAAGTATATTAGATATATAGTTTGCATAACTGGTATTTTTGATTATTATCATCATTAGACTAGGTTTAGTCCTGGAAGCTCCCAAGGCCCACTATTCAGTGTGTACAGGGTCCAGCCAGGTGGAGGCACTGCTAATTTTAAACCCCTTTAGGAGTAAAGGGACTGCAGCAGGGGTGTGGATAGAGGATTCCCACTTATCCTACATCATCACTGGGATACTCAGGATCTCCTTTGTTGTCAGCAACCTTTGGCGCCTGTGCACGCAGGTGAGTGTTGCCTGCTCCCAAGTAACCCAGAAAAAAAAGGGGTTACATATGTATAGAAAAACTGTTCTTGCCCCTGGGCTGTCCACTCTGAATCTTAAACTGAGTTATTTTGGAGGGGAAATTCTCTGGGAAAAGAAATAAACATTTCTGTGAAGGGGGAGAGTGGCAGCTATTTGAAGTTGCTCAGAACCTTTGAATGTTAGAATGAATCCCAGAGGAGATGGATTAGTAGGCAGAAGGCAGGTGAGGTGGTCAAGTACATGAAAACCTGTGGTGCATGAAAAGAAGAACAGCAACAACTAGTTCCCCACCACCACCAAAAAAATCTTAGCCCACGCAGAGCTTTGCATTGCGTGAGATGGGAGAAGAGCTGAAGCCTCTGTAAAGTCCATGAGGGAGGTTCCCTGTTATGCCAGTCTAATAAGTGTGGTAATGGATGCCAGTATCCAGCCCAAAGATGCTCATTTATCGCCTGGCTGTGGCAGTTTATTACATGACTATCATCTCCACATATGAGGACTGGGGAGTGAGTGTGCATCCACACACATATACCAGTTTAGTGTTTCTGGAAATAGAGTCGGTGATTTAGTATATGGCACTTTTCCCCCTCTGATTCAGATCGTGTTAGGGAGCATGGAACTTCTAGGGGAGCCACTTTTTGGATGAGGTGTAAAACAGATTCTGCCCACTTGTCATGAAAATGCCCATAGCATTTTTGTAAGATTAACCTCAGGGTCCTGGCCAAATTTCAGTGCCACTCGGGTAATTACATTCTGCCAGATAAAATGCCTCCTTCAATTTCTATTGCAAATATTATTATTCTTTGCTTTCTGTCCTGAATTGTTGTGAAATGGCACAACATTTCAATGGTGAATGAAGTTATCCTTTATCTACAGTACTTTGGAGAGATGTTATTAGGTGTATTTACCTCGGGCCAGATTCAGCCACCCTTACTCAGACTGAATAGTGCCTTACTCTGGAAGTAGTCCAATGATTTCACCAGCACTACTTGGAGACTCATCATGAGGATGAGTAGCAGAATCTGGCCCTTCTTGTCTGAAATGTGGCTGGAGATCTTCAATAGGAAAGTGTTAGAGAAATGCATATTACTAGTATACATTCAATAATTTAAAGTAAAGCAACACATCCAATATAAAGCAGATTTAAAAAATAACTAGAGTGATCAATGCCAGCTTAGGGTAGTTCATCATGTCAGATGGGATGGCCTGAACAAAACAGACATCACATCAACCATCATAATGGCATCAAATCCAGAAAAGACAGTCTCATGATGGTTGCTGTTCCACAAATAATAAACTGAGTCAGAAGGTTGAATTCCACCCAATAAAGAGTGGGAAAAGTGTCTCGCTCAAAAACATAGATACTGGCAGTTTTCTCCTAAGAGCTCATTAACTAGGAGCTTTTGGCTGTACATGTAGTACAGCAGTCTGACAGCTGGAAAAGAAACAACTTCAGCACGGTTGTACTCAATATCACTCTGTGTACCTTGATATCATAGTGTTAGATTCTTGAGAGGAATTAAGAATGGATCCCAATTTTCTGGCTTCTCTAACTCCTTTATTTTAACTTTATCTCCTTTAGTGTTAGCCATTCTACCTAGCATCAAGTCATAAGATTTAACTGGTGAACATCCCACGCTTTTCTATAGATGGTTTATGAAGATATTTAATAATACTAACCCCAGCGTTGACTCTTGTGAAACCCGTGCAACACCTCTTTCAAGTTCAATGCAGTACCAGGAACACTCAAACTCTGTCAGTGGTCCATCCTGCACAGAGACTTGGGGACACCAAGGTTAGGATGAATGACTGACTGACCTCTATTTCCTGCTAGCCTAAAGCTTTCATACTTTCTGCATAAGACCCCCTAGTGGTCTGTCTAAATATCTCTAGGCAGCCGAAACTCATTCTACATGTCCCATGCTATTAGTCTTACCAAAACTACATTGTTCCAGCTCTCTAGATAAATCCTCTTAAAATGCCTTATGAAGCCAAGATATAATGGGTTAAATATGCAAGGGATCACCCATAAATTGCATGAATGAAATTGGTGATTGTGCACACAAATGCAAATCGATGTGGAAGCCTGCACTGAGTATTCGTTTGTTAATTTTACAACAGCAACTCAGTACACCCACTATTTTCCCATTGTCCACCAAAATTGTTATCCTATCAAAAAGTGATATCACTTTAGTGTGCCTACATGCTGCCTACTATTTAGCTCGCTGTATCTTTAAATGAATTTCTTCATTATCTGCTCTGTAATGTTACGTGGCATTAAGGTTAGAGTTATTGGCCCAGGAGTTCCTGTGTCTCCTTTTCTTTTTACTTCATAGAGACTGGTTCTGCATTTGACCTTCTCAAATCCTCTAACACTCACTCAGTTCATTCTGTATTCTCAGCCTACAGGTCTCAGATTGTAGCACTGATTAAAAATTTTCCAAGGTCATACCAACAAGTAGCATTCAGGCTCATAGGGCTGGCTGGGTGGCCGGCTAGCTAGCTAGCCAGGCCCATGCTATTTCTTTCCTAACACATCTTATGAATATAATGAGGCACTCTAGTAAATGAATTGTGTATATGTAAAATTAATTTTTCTTATATGTGTGTACAGAGCCTAACATTATGGGGTGTTCATCTGACTAAGACCTCTATCTGCAACCCCACTAGAAACAATGAATTGTTATTATTATTTAGTGATTGATTGATTATGACAGTGATAGAAAAGAACAGTCCTTGCCCCATAAAGCCTAGAGTTTAACAAGGTAAATAAACAATAAACAGCAGAAATGAGTGCAGCCTATAAGTATATTGGGCAAGGTGATTGATAGCTTCCTATCTGGTTTTGTATTAGATTGCAATTAACAGTGTTTGGTAGATATGTACTGTAAGCCCCCTTTCATTCTATTATTGTATTATGCTTGTGTACGCTCGCCAGTGTTTGAGACTGTATGTGACTGTGTTAGAAAATCCATCATCATAAATACAATGACAAATTACAAGCACTGTCTAATTTGGCTTTTGCTGCTAGAATGTCTTGGCTGTTAGAATTTTTATGTGTCAGATCTAGACAGCTCCATGTTACAGAGGCTCCTTGTACAGGGAAGAAAAACAAATTGGCACAGCTTGGAGACAAGAGGCACTAAACACCAAAATGCTGAATTTTTTTCTCTTAGAGCTATCTCATGCAGGTTATAAGAACTAAAAATTATTTAAGGTCCCAGTGGAGTTTATTGAGAATCCTCCGCTTCAAGAAAAGGAAAACACGTAGAAGAAAATAAACATGTAAACATGCTATACTTAGGAACATATTCCACTAGGGAGGTGAAAACAGGAAACCCTTCTGTAGCTCAGAGAACAAAGGGACTGATCCAAAGCCCACTGACTCATTCAGAATCTTTCTGTTATTTCAATCGCCTTTGGATCAGGCCCAGCAAACTGTAAAGAAGAATCAAATCGTGGTTGCCTCCCCTTTCCCCCCCAAAAATCAGATTTTCTAACAGATGCTACTCAGTGATATCTGAGATGGTACAGTTCAGAATGGAAAATAAAAGTGGTATCTCATAAGTCCCTGTGGGGAAACTGCTGCGAAATATTGCCTTTCTAATGGTGACTGCTGTACCAGGAGACCTGACTCAATAAGTCAAAGCTTCTTTTTCTGGGTCTGAGGCTACACAATATAGTTTTTCCAAGTAATTTTCGATTCTGGACACAGGAAGATGGCTGTTCTGCAGAAAATGTCACAGCAAATCCCTATGTTTTATTGTGCAGTAAAGTTTTATTTATCCAGAAACTAACAACTAAAAACTATGAGCAGATTCAGGACATTCAAAGGTGAAATGATTCTATTCATTCTTGTCTTAAGTTTTATTTTCAGGAGCAAATCTATGAGGAGAAATCTCAGCTCCTTTTCCAGCACACTTTATTTTAACAAAAATAGGTTATCCCAGTATTCTCATTATCCTCCATTCAAAAGTATAAAACAAACATTTTTGAGCAACTGGGTTTTGGTATGGATGCTGCTACAACAAGCCCATGTGTGAGACCATACAGATAAATTGGGACCTGATTCAAAGGCCTTTGCAATCAGTGGTTATCTTTCCATTGACCTCAATTAGCACTGAATCAAGCATTTGGTTGTCAGCTAGAAAAAACTCCTGAATCGTTCCTTAAAATGTCCATAGATGCATACAGGTAGGAAGGTTTAATTACCCCTTTTATACTGTTTACTTAGTTATTTGTTTATGTTTATAGCACTTAACTAGAAATCTAGACACTTAAAGAAATGTAAAAGATTCAGTACAAAAACATGTGTAGATAACAAAATGCCTTCCTTCCAGTTTAATAAAATAATAATTGCCCCATATCTAATTGGTCCCCTTTCCTAGCCCCCAGCCCATCTCCTGTACAAAGAGCCAAGATGAAATGACAGATAAGTAAAATGGGTCACAAGGATAGGAAGTGACTTTCCTATGAGACATTGGTCTAGCAGATTAGGCTCCAATTTAGTAGCAAAGAGTTCAGAATTCTATTTCTGACACTGCATTGCTGTGTGACCTAGCACAAGTCACTTGGGCACCTTGCAAATTTTGGCCTAATTAACTTTGGATGACTCGGATTATAAGTGCCCAACTTTATTGGTGCTGAGGAACTAAAGGCAATGGAAGCTTCACCAGTGAAAGTCACATGTTGTCTCATTTTGGGCATGCCAAACTGGGGAACCTAAGATCAGATGGCTGCTTTTGAAAATTGGCTTTAACCACTATGTTCTGCAGTTATACCAGCTCTAAACAGAGCATTTTTTTCTCTCTCATGAGAGTGTTGGGCAGCGTAACTGAATAGTATTATTAAGGTCATTCAATGACAGAAATTGAATTAAACTCAGGACATCATTTGCTCTTGTCTCTAGTCTAGGAAATAGTCTTTGTCATCGTAGGCCAGCCCTTTGCTCATTTCTTTTCTAGGATAGGAGGTGTTTTGGTAGGGAGTAGGAGGAATACCATCATCATCTTCTTTGTGGAAAAGTGGATGTAAACTTATCAAGCCCTGCATCAGGACTATGCACATCTCAGGAACTCCGTATGGGACGTATTCTTCATGCATAATTCCTATACAATGCATGGGACAAATACAATGATTTTGGAAACCTACCAGTGCCAAGTAATCCCCGCTCTTTGCCTAAGCACCAGTCTAAGACATGACTCCTCAACAAAATCAACAAACTGGAACACATTTAGAGTGTCCTATCTAAGCTGTTCTGAAACTATGACAAGTCCAACATTAGAAAGATACAAAATACCTCAATTTTGAATCTCCATATTTTCAAAATACCTTGTTAGAGTTCTCCTACATTTTATAGAAAAATTCTACCCTGAGCTAATGCTCTGCATGTGAAATTTTAGGCAACTCAGTTCAACTGAATGGGGGAGGTGCCATAATAGAATTTGTAATAGGAAGGTACCTTCAGTCTAAACTAATATGGTTACAGACTGATAATAAAAATATTTCAAGTAACTCTCAAAGTGATAACACCAAGATAATAATCCTATACAGAAAAGAAAAAATAGAAAAAGCTATTGAGATAAGGAACAACATATTAAAAGCAGGCTGGGATCTGGAAACAATAACGAGATCACAGGAAAAAATATCACTGTAGACTACTACAGTGGTTTAAATTATGCCTGATATGAAAGTACTTGGTTTTCATTGTGTTGAAGGATGCTGTTTTCCCTGTGAAACTTTCTGCTTGTTGTTCAGTGTATAGATGGATTAATTAACATTCACGTCATGAATTGGTTAATTATGAATCAGAGTCTTTTGTGACATTAACAATGCAGCCTGTTCTTATAGGCCACTTTTCATGCATGCAGCACAGAATGAGGCAGAAACAATATAGTTGGAGATAATGGAAACAGACCGGGGTAACTAGGCTGAAGCACAGCTAAATAGTTTTTTAATGAGATTTGAAGAGGGAGAGGGTGGTGGTGTGACAAGGGTCTTCTAAGGGAGGGAGTGCCAGAGCTGAGTTGCAAGAACAAAAAGCTCTGGTGAATTGAGATCAAGAAGAGTTAGATAACAAAGTTCCATACCCAGAGGTCCTGAACAAATATTAATATGGTGTTGATGAGAGTACTAGTCATACATGTTTTTAGAGGAGATGTGAAAATTACATTGGGGCACAAGTTTTCCTCTTTCCCTCTCCTTTTCTTACCTCTCCTTCACGTGAAGCTCCTAATGCTCTCTCCCTAAAAATACAAAACACAATCCTTATTATGTATCTCAGCCCTATATCCCAGCTACAGCTTTTTAGGTGCCAGTGTGGGGGCAGCATGGAGATATGAAGCCATGTATCTAGTGTAACCCTTTTGGCAGATGGAATAAGCAGCAAGAAGGGCCCGGTTCAATATCTAAGGGTTCCTTTTCAACAATAAACACAACAAAGCCAACTTTGTTGAAACTGTGTTTTAACAACACAAAGTCAACTTAAGCCCCCACCCAGGAACCTAGGACAAATACACACCACCACTTCAGTGCCTCTAGAGGCAATACTTCCCCTCTCACTATCCGAGTCTGAGCATAGAAAAGAAACAATAAAAAGGAGGAAAGTAACATGGCATTAAGTTAGGAAAACACCACAAGTAGGATTCATAACCATAAAACCATGAGCAAAACACCCACCCCAGATAAATTGGGCAGTGTCTTTTGCTTCAGGTTAAGTCAAACAAACAAAAGGTCCTTTTACATGCTCCTCACTTCCCTCCACCACACCCCATTCATAGTTGTTGTCTTCGGTCAGTGAAGACCCCGAGTTCAGAGGTGCAGCTTCAGGAGTTCACCTCACACCCTGGGTGGGGAGAGAGAAAGGGACCTTGCTCGCTCCATTCTCTAGGAACTCACTCTGGCATAAGCGGCTTCACTGGCCTCTCTGCACCCCCTGGGATATCTTGAGGTCCCGTACAGGGGCATTTTAGCAACCAGCCAGGTGTCCAAGCCACTGCCTGTCATTGGGATGGGGTACCAATTATCCTGCTTGCTGCTTTTAACCATTTTCAGGCTTTGCAGGAACTTAGCATAACTAAGCAAATTGGGAGAGGGGATAATAGACAGTGAACACCTAAAGTGAACCTGGCTCTATTCGTTCTCTCTCTTTCTGAATACACTGGGGCAGATGCCTGTGAAAAACAGGGAATCTGGGTATATTATAGAACTGCAGCTATGGGGAAATTCAGCAAACAGACTAGCAGCTAAGACTGCTTGCTTAACAATATTTTTTGTGACATGTCTCTCTACCTCCTGTTTCTGCATGGTGATTGATTTGTTTGGTCAGCTATGTAACATTTTACTTGATTGACATGTCTCTATAACTTTTGGGGTATAAGAGGGAGGTAGCGAATCTGAGTCAGCGGATCACTTCGTGGACACGTTGAAAGATCTTCAGGCATAGACAGAAACACCAGCCATCCGGATATCTGTGACTGAATCACCCGCACACTGCCTCAGACTGGTGGGGGTAACTCTGAAGTACTCTGGATTATGAGGTGCTCCTATACCTATTGTATGCGTATGTGCTTAAGAATGACAAGTGGAGGCTTAGGCAAAGGTATGCAGTGGGAATTGCTGAAGGCCAATGAAGTAAAGCTTTGACAATAAAGCACTTGGTTTAGACCTGTCTTTGAGAGCCATATAGCAGGCAGATGTACTATTTTCCTTGGTTTATGTCCTGATACCAACTCGCAGAGAGTAAAAGTTGCTGGGTTTAGGAGCCCTGGGTAACAATTCAACATCTTATCAGAGCTTTCAGTGGGGGAGCCTCATAGCTAGTGCACACTGAGCAGTTTCTTTCAGCAGACACTCCGTCCTAAAGCAGGTCTAATGCTTAGACTTGGTTATCAGGGAATCCTGCTCTAACGGTGTGCAACAAAAACCTCTCAATTGCATCTTTATCAGCTTTGTTATTACACCGTGGAGAGCAGAACGCTCAGATGATATCAGGTCCCTCAACTCCATTGGGCTTTGGCACCCACTGTCCCCTGCCCAGTGAGTGCAGTTTAGTTGTGGGTGAGTCCCTCATTCAGGGTCTGCCAACCACAGTTCTGCTGCCCTTGATTCACTCAACAAGTATAACAACCTTCATTACTCCTGCCCCTCAATAACAAAGTGACTTGTGATACAACATCAACCAACAGCAATCATTTGGGCTAAGCGGCCCCATTATGCTAGGCAAAGTCGGTGTGTCTATGCAAATTAGGTTGGTTCAGGACATCTTCTTTCCCAGTTCATCGCTAGATTTCAGGGGAGAGCTCATACAGACCCTGCTTACAGTAGGACTATGTGCATTTTCCCAAATCTGGCTCTATAAAAATTAGTGAACTGCAGGTCCAGAAGGACCAGGAAGCAAATGAGGTTAGTTAATGAAGGAATAAAGGAGGAGACTAAGGAATATTACTGTTCTGAAGGAATGGGTATTGCTCTGATGTGGGTCAAGCACAGGCTAAGTTTTGGGTTTGCAGCCAACAGCGCCTATGAGTCTTGTCATGCAGTTTCAGCCCCAAATAGTAGAAATATTGTCAGAGCTCAGTTATTCTATTGCAATTTCTACCATCATGAAATCTCATGAGAAAACTTCAGCTACAGTTGAGATAGTAAACAGGATCCTTCTAACCTTAGATCTGACTCAGAACTGAAATACTAGAGGTGGGTTTGGAGCTGGAAATTTAGATCTGAACTCCCCTTCAGTACTTCAAACAGGAAGGGTTTTGGATCTCAGGATCAAGTTTTTGCTCCAACTGTAATGTAATGCATGCAACCTTAATGAAGAGTGTTACAGTGCTTTGTGCAGTTAATATGGAGCATGGCAGTACTTAGCAAAAGTTTTATATAAAACAGATCTGTTTACTATTGTGGTCTAGTTTCATATATGCATGAAAGAGATCCTAATGTGCAATCAATTTTGTTTTGAATATGTTGGATTCAAGAAGCCAAGTTAAATACTAGTATTTTAATCCTAGACCAAGAATCTATTTAGCAACCGTTACAGTCCATATATAGGGCATCAATATTTCACATCAGAAATTTAATAATTTAGGCTTCAATCCTGCAAGCAGTTATGCACATGCTTAATTTTAAGCATTTGAACAGTCACAACGGTGCAGCTCAAGTACTTAAAGTTAATTACATGCATGAGAATTTTGTAGGATCAGGGCCTCATTACAGAAGATGAGATTTGCATGCCTGAAACACAGACAAACAGGTGACATCTTGATAGATGAGCTACTGACTCTTGTACTCTTGATGATGTGCAAATTGGGAAACATGCTGCAGATATTACAGAGTAATAGAGAATTGTAAATGTTGGAAGAAAAATGTCACTATGTAACTTTCCAGGTAACTGCTAGGGAGCAGGGCTGATTTCCTTGAAAAGGAGAGCCTTTCAGGAAGGGAAGGCAGATTTCATCTTTATCTCAAGGACGAAGGAGTGAGTTATCTATTTTTCATTTTCAGTATGTCATTATTCTTCTTTAAATAAATAAATAAAAATGACCTTGACAAATTAGAGAGGGGTTACATTGGATCACAAATTGAATGAGTCAACAATGCAATAAAGTTGTGAAAATTCAGGGATGTGTTAACAGGAGTGTGAGATGTCAGACATGGGAGGTAACTGTCTTGCTCTACTTTGAGCTGGCAAGGCCTCAGCTGGAGTACTGTTTTCAGTTCTGGGTGCCACACTTTTGAAAAGATGTGGACAAACTGGAGAAAGTCCAGCGGAGAGCAACAAAAATGATAAACGGTTTCAAAAACCTGATCTATAAGAACAGATTTTTAAAAAATGGGTATCTTCAGTCTTGAGGTAGTTAAAGACTGCTATCAAATCCCACCTCATTCTTCTCTTTTGCAGACTAAACAAGCCTAGTTCCTTCAGTCTGTCCTCATAAGTCTTGTGCTCCAGGCCTCTAATCATTTTTGTTGCCCTCCACTGGACTCTCTCCAACTTGTCCACATCCTTTTTGTAGTGGGGGCCCCAAAACTGGACACAATACTCCAAATGCAGCCTCACCAATGTCGAATTGAGGGGAATAATAACTTCCTGTGATTTGCTGACAATGCTCCTACTAATGCAGCCCAATATGCCATTAGCCTTCTTGGCAACCAGGGCACACTGCTGATTCATATCCAGCTTCTTATCCACTGTAACCCCCATGTCCTTTTCTGCAGAACTGCTGTCTCACTCATCAGTCCCCAGTCTGTAGCTGTGCATGGGATTCTTCCCTCCTAAGTGGAGGACTCTGCACTTGTCCTTGTTGAACCTCATCACATTTCTTTTGGCCCAATCCTCCAATTTGTCTAGGTCACTGTGTATCCTATCCCTACCTTCCAGGGTATCTACCACTCCTCCTAGTGTAGTGTCATTTGCAAACTTGCTGAGCATGCAATCTACCCCATTCTCCAGATCATTAATGAAGATGTTGAACAAAACCAGCCTCAGGACCGACCCCTGGTGCACTCCGCTTGTGACTGGCTGCCAGCTAGACATGGAACCATCGATCACTACCTGTTGAGCCTGATGATCTAGCCAGCTCTCTATCCATTTTATAGTCCATTCATCCTTGCATTACTACTGAATATAATAAAAGCAGCTAAATATAATGAAAGGGAAGGCTGTGAATATAGTAAAGCTAGCCCTATGGGCTACATAGCCCATAGCTGATAGTAGAAGGGGGCTGCAGAGAGAGAAACTTCAGTCACTCTCAGGGTAAGAGAATAGGAAATAGCCCAGGGATACAGCAGTAAAGTCACCAGAGGGAGTGCCTTAGTTCCTCTCTGCAAATTTTATCCTGGAAGACAAGCATTGTGATCCCAGGTGATAAAAGAATGGTTATTAGTAATGGAACTTCTTCCCAGACTCCCAGCGTGGCAGGGGGGAGAACATGCATCTCTCACACACATTGCACATCTCCACCCCACCTTCCCTCTTGCCCTTCCCATGAAATGACTTGAGTCCAGTCTTAGCAACTTGCCAGGTACACTGATTTTGAAAGTGTGGTGAGAACTGCCTCTTCCTTCTCAAGTGAACCTTTAACATATTTTAGGGCCAGATTGTATGAAGTGTTGAAGTCAAATGGAGTTGAGGGCTCTCAGCACCACACAGGAAACATTCTGTACTCTCAGAAACAGATCCTTAAAAGCAAATCCAGCCCCCTTCTCCACATCAGGGAACCAGTGTGGTTCTGCTGCCCAAGTGGGGGAGAGGGAGTGAATGGAGAAAAACCACACACAGGTTGCACAAGAGCCCTCCTCAGTACATGCTCCCAGGGTGGCAATTTTCAGGAAGGCAGGGGAATCTGGGGTCGCAGGATTCAGAGCTGCACATGTCAGATCCTCGCATCCTCTGCCTCTCAGGGGATCAACTGTGTCAGTTGAAATAGTCACTGTGTAGAAGTTCTGTGTTTTGGGAGAAGGATTCCTGTCTCCCCCACCTCCTCTCCGCATCACCTAATATGCCTAACAATATTAGGAAATGAGCTTGTGTTTTGGCCCTTATTGCCTAAATTGTTTAAAGTGACTAAAGTTGAATTAGCCTAAACTTGAGGTTAGAAATTACCTTAGCACTTAAGCTGCTATCTGAAGAGAAGCATAACTGACCACATAAGATCATTTATAGTTAACATTCCCCTTTTGATCTGGATACTGTGGTTCCTACTTAGAAATAATTTGCTTAACCAGGCAGGAGACCCTGTGGAAGGGATATGTTTCTTCAGGCAACTAGCCAGACATTGATTAAATAACTCCACAATTGAAAACACTGCCTGTAAGACACCAAAATACATCAACCTGGCTCTTGGTTTTGTGTCAAAATGTTCTTAGAAAAAAAATCCCTGAATGCAAACCCATTATAAATTAATACTTAAAATCACTGATCCTATTTTTCTTAGCCCCTGTATACATGATACTGCCAGACTCCAAGCTCTCTCTGTTGTTTCTTTTCTGAACAGACTATAACTTGAAGCCTATCAAGTTGAAATTCATCATCATTAAAAAAAGACGATTGATACAGGCTATAAATGGACATTTCTTCCCCTTCGCTGCACATTTTAATGCACATTAAAACAAAATGTTATGCTTTAAAATATGAGAGAGGCAATAAGCCCAAGAAAAAATCAAACATTTCTGTTTACTAGTTATTACTGAGTTTCTGGGAATATTTATCTCCAAGGAATCAAATCATCTTTCTGTCTCTGCTCTGAAATAGGGAAAGAGAGAACAAGAAATCATTCATACCATGCAGGTGACAGCAGACAAATGCTTTATGCGCCAGTGGGTAGGACCAAAGCCTCCCTCCTTCGACTTACGGACTGAGTTTCAAATAAGAAGAATTTCCTATGAAAACTGTCACTTCAAAATGCTTCATAAGGAAAGGTAACTTTATGGGCCTACAGTCACCACTTGGGAGATCAACACCTCAAAATATGTTTTGACTGTGAATGAGTTACTAGATGAGCTGTTTACAGACTTTACCTGCTGGCAATAGCAAATTGTACAGGTATAATATTACTGAAGATAAATGTTAAATGGGCCCTGTATCTACATGTAGAAAAACATCAACATATTGCTACCCTTTATACAAACAAATTGTGCTGGGCTAGGTTGAGTGTGTCAGTTTTATCAGTTTGGGTTCCCATTCTGATACATGTAAAAGCTCTGTGTCAGTTGGGAAATGGCTATGGGGCAGAGAGAGGAGCTGTCTGTGTGAGGAGAGGAAAATCAAATCTCTAGGTGAAGAGAGGGTGAGAAAAAAGCAGGTATGGAACAGGGACTGATCATAGAGTTTAAGGTTTGAAAAGACCATTGGATCATATAGTTTGATCTCCTGTATATCACAGGCTGTAGCATTTCACTCAGTTACTTGGGCTTGCCTAGGTTTGGAGAGAGGTGACAGCACATGTCTTCAAATGTTGGGTCATATGGCAGCTGCCATTTTTGTAGTGCAAAATGCATGATTGCACATGAGACCACTTCAGTTGTGGCTCACAACAGTTTACAAACCACATAGACAATCTTTATACAAAATGGTAGCAATGCCAAAAAAGATCAAACAATCATTACAATGGTGGACACAGCCCAACAACCTTCAAACAGGAACTCCATTCATAAGCGAAACACATTTAATCATGATTATGACAGACGCATCACTAATTGGATGGGGAGCGCACTTACAAGAGCATACTGTTCAAGGCAAATGGTCACCACAGGAAACGAAACTACACCTAAACCTACTGGAGTTACGAGCTGTCCGCAATGCCTATATACGCTTCCTACCTCTGATAGCAGGGAAAACCATAAAGATAATGACAGACAACATCGCGTGTATGTTCTACATCAATCATCAGGGAGGCGCAAGATCCAGCTACCTATGCTCAGAGGCAATGAGACTATGGAATTGGTGCATATCCCACAAAATCCACATTTCAGTGGCATATTTAGCTGGTACCCAAAATACCACTGCAGACAACCTGAGCAAAAAATTTGGCAACAATCACGAGCAGGAATTACACAAAACAGTCCTGGAAAACATCTTTCATCAGTGGGGCTACCCCACAATTGATCTATTTGCAACAATGAAGAATTGCAAATGCCGTTACTTTTGCTCAAGGACAGGTCTAGGTACATGTTCAATGGGGGATGCATTCCTCATCAATCAGAACACAGATCTCCTGTACTCATTCCCACCTATCCCCATGGTAGCCAGAACATACACAAAATATGTGAAGGTGATAATGATAGCACCAGCATGGTCCAGGCAACCATGGTTTACTTACCTCATGCAGATGTCGATCTGCACACCAACCGCTCTACCACTAGTCGACAATCTCTTCTCTCAAGACAACGGAACCATATGCCATCCACACCTGAGGAATTTACATCTCACAGCATGGTTCCTAACAGGCTCCGACAAGCTGAATGACAATGTTTGGAACCAGTAAGGAATATTTTACTTAATAGCAGTAAACCTGCCACAAGAAAAGCTTACCTTCAGAAATGGCATTGATTCTCCTTATGGGGTCAATGGAAGCAGCTCAATGCACTAACAGCATCAATTCCTGCTATATTAGACTATCCCCTGGACATAAAAAAATGGATTAGCGATTAGTGAAATTAAAGTACACCTAGGAGCTGTCACCATCTTCCATGATCTTATAGATGATACCATGATTTTTATACATCCAATTGTCAAATGCCTCATGACTGGTATACAAAATGTGTATCGAGATATACATCCCCTCATAATACCTTGGGACCTCAATTTAGTCATCAGGACAATTATCAAGCCACAACTTGAGCCTTTGGCGACTTGTTCATTTATGCACATGTCCACAAGGGTAGCATTTCTAGTCACAATCACAGTGGAATGCCGTGTGAGTGAACTCAGAGCATTTATGGCCCATCCACTGAATACAGTATTTCAGAAAGATAAGGTAATGCTACGACCTCATCCGAAGTTCCTCCCCAAAGTAACATCATCATTCCACCTTAACCAAAACATTAATTTACCTACCTTTAACACAAAACCACACTCTGACACACAGGATGCGGCCCTCCATACGCTGGACCTCAGATGAACCATTGCGTTTTACCTAGAAAGAACAAAACCTTTCAGGAAATCTTCCAAATTTTTCATCTCAATTACAGAACATTCCAAAGGCAATGCCCAAAGAGTTTCAAAGTGGATTTCCACCTGCATCCACACATACTACACACAGTTGGGGGTAATGCCACCCTAAAGGGCCAGGACACGTTCAACCGCCACATCCACAGCCTCCTTGCATAACATACCAATTACTGAAATATGCAAAGCAGCTACCTGGGCCTCGGCCCACACTTTCATAAAACACTATGCCATCGATCAAGCATCAAGACATGATGCAGCAATCGGACTATCAGTACTCTCTTCTATTCAAACTAACAACTCTAAAGCTCCCTCCTGCAACTGAGGCCACTGCTCGAGAATTACCAAGAGTGGAGCACCCACAGGGACACTCCTCAAAGAAGAAGATACGTTACTCACCTTGTGTAGTAACTGAAGTTCTTCTACATGTGTGTTCCTGTGGGTGCTCCACTACCCATCTTCCTTTCCCTCTACTTTGGAGTCAAACACTACGGCTCTACGGTCAAGAAGGAACAGAGGGGCCTGAGTCGCGCACGCCAAAAGGACGCCAATGGTGCCGTGAGACGGGGAAGGCGCATGCTTGACCTAGATGGGCACTGCTGGCAAAATCTCCGATCGAGGATGTGAGGATGCACCAACAACTGGAGTGGAGCACCCACAGGGACACACATCTCGAAGAACCTCAGTTACTAAACAAAGAGAGTAACTGTCTCTTTCGGTTAGCTTTTCTTAAAACCTAAGAAATTACACCCCAAAACTATAGCAAAAGAAAATAACCACAGTTGCAAAGTCAAGCACCCAAGAGTTAGAAAACACCAGATTTAAGGTTGCCTCTGCAGCCTCAGTTCAGCCCCATGGTGTGTATGCATTATGATGCTGTCTTTAATTACATAATCACATGCTATTTTCTCCACAGGACCCTTGTGTCATTCCATGCTCATTCAATGTGCAGCTTTTCAATATTTTTTCTCTGCAATGTGTGGCTAACAGGGTATAGCATACTGGATTACTGGGCTCCATTTCTATTAGGGGAAGATAAGGGATTTCCTAGAGGGAGAAAGTATAACAGATGGGATGTACAAATAGATATCTTCAGGACTGAGTTTGGGCCTTCATCCTATAGACGTCACTGCTCAATCAATCTACAATGAGGCCAATATAAATTGGTGTAGAGAAGGAGGTTCAATTCTTCCCTCATGCCACTGTGAGTGATTTGTGGTTCTCTCTATTCTCCTCCCTAGTTCTGTCTTGGAGAGAACCAACCACACACAGGGGCAAAGCTTGTAGAGCCATTCCCTTAGGGAACCCAGACTATGTTTTATATAGAATTTCTATGGCCTGACTCGAAGATTGTTAGGAACTGGGATGCAGACAGTCAGACTAGGAGTCAGGTCTAATGTGCAGGTGTCCAGCTCGGGAATGGAAGAGCCAGAGTCAACTGCCAAATACCAGAGCCAGAGGGTAGAGCCAGAACCAGACACAGGACCAGGAATCAAAGCTGCAGATCAGAGCCGGGATCAGATACCAAATGGCAAAGCTAAGGGTTGAGCCAGAATCGGAGCCAGGATTGGTAGCCAAAGGGCAGGAGTAAGGTGAAAGGACAGGAACTGGAGAGAGGTAAGGATCAGGCACGGAGCAGGAACAAGATGGGAGCTAGGAGTGAGGAGCAGGTCAGGAATCAGGAACAGGGCTGGATACAGACTGCCGGAGGCAGGCAGGAGCAGGGTCCAATGTGGCAGCAGCAGGAAGACTGCACAGTTGCTCGGGCAGCTTACCTGGATCACTTCCTGAATTAGGTAGCAGGTATGAGCCAATCAGGTGGCTGCAGGCCTTGGGTGTGCCGATAGGCCTTCCTGTGGTGCCTGACCTTCCAGGTTTAACAAGCTGCTTTGCCCATCTCCCTTGGTGATGCAGGACCCCACAGCCCTGGGTTCTAGACATAGATCCTTAAAGAGATACCTGAGAGGGGAGAGCACAGTGGGGCAGTTTCCTTGTGTCCCAGAACACCTTCTGTTTGATTTCCTATACACACATTGTGCTCAGTTTATGACTGGACCCTCTGCTCTATAGAGTCTGATGCCTTTACTAGAAGCCAGCCTGCACTTCTGGAGGGAGTCAGACCCAGACAGTGGTTTCCTCACTAACTAGCAGTAGCAAAGGGGTCCTGGCCAGGACCTTCAGGCAGCTGTAACAGGGAAAATCTGAAGCAGCAGCTCTAAGTCAGACCTGAAGCTGCTTTTCCAGCATGTTCAGGCAGCCTGAAAAAGATGAATACTGTGTGCTTCCTACCTATGTAGAGACGGAGAAATCACCTGTCATTCTGCTGTCTTGCAGGATAATGAAGAATGAAAGTGTCTTCTTACCTCTTTAAATCATCACCTTACCTAAACCCAGACAACACCCCTATTAAAGCTCCTCCTGCAGATTCAGGAAGGGAAAAGGCTGAAGCGTCTGGTTCACATAGGATATTTTCAGAGAGCTGGTAGTAAATTTTCTCTGGGGGAGTGCAAGAAAATACAGTGGGGATGAGGGCATGAAAGACCTAACAGAGCATGTTCAATGCGGGCTATGAATCTTAGGAGCAAGTTTATGGGCTGTCACTGGGGAGGAAGAGAAATCCTGTGAGAAGTGAGCCGTGTAACAACCCCCTGAAGTGCCTAAGGAACTTGTGATGTGCAAGGGCATCTGGGAATAGTTTCTGATCCCAGGATGATCCAAGTATCACCAAGAAGTTACTGATTGATGCCCAGTTAGGGCTTATCTACACTTGAAAGTTATTTCACACTGAGATAAAATAAAGCTGAATATCTATTCTGCTTCATTTCCCCATGTGGACAAACTCTTGTACTGTGCTGAGCAGCATTCCCCAGAAACACCCCATTCAGAGGGTTGAAAGTCAGTTTTCTGCACTACAAGAAAAGCAGCCAGACCAGCTCCAAGATTCTTCAGGCTCTCTGTATTCTTTATCTTTGCCTTAAAAATGCTCCAGCGTCAGCATCGGCAGTATTATTGCCAGAAAGTTAAAGAAGTATGGGTTGGATGAATGGATTATAAGGTGGATAAAAAGCTAGCTAGATTGTTGGGCTCAATGGGTAGTGATCAGTGGCTCAATGTTTAGTTGGCAGCCAGTATCAAGAGGAGTGTCCCAAGAGTCAGTCCTGAGGCCAGTTTTGTTCAACATCTTCATTAATTTTCTGGAGGATGGGGTGGATTGCACCCCCAGCAAGTTTGCAGATGACACTAACCTGGGGGAAATGGTAGATATGCTGGAGGGTAGGGATAGGATTCAGACAAATTGGATGATTGGGCCAAAAGAAGTCTGATGAGGATCAACGAGGACAATTTGCAGAGTCCTGCACTTAGGACAAAAGTATTCCATGCACAGCTACAAACTGGGGACTGATTGGCTGTAGTTCTGCAGAAAAGGAGCTGGGGGTTACAGTTGATAAGAAGCTGGATATGAGTCAGCAGTGTGCCCTTGCTGCCAAAAAGGATAATAGCGTATTGGGTTGCATTAATAGGAGCATTGCCAGCAGATTGAGGGAAGTGATTATTCCCCTCTAATTGGCACTGGTGAGGCCACATCTGGGATATGTCCAGTTTTGGGTCCCCCATTACAGAAAGAATGTGGACAAATTGGAGACTCCAACAAAAGGCAATGAAGATACAGGCTGGAGCACATGATTTATGTGGATAGGCTGAGGGAATTGGTCTTATTTAGTGTGCAGAAGAGAAGTGTGAGGAGGGATTTGATAGCAGCCATCAACTACCTGAAGGGGGGCTCCGAAGAGGTTGGAGCTAGGCTGTTCTCAGTGGTGGCAGCTGACAGAACAAGGAGCAATGGTCTCAAATTGCAATGGTGGAGGTCTAGGTTGGATATTACGGAAAATCTTTTTCACTAGGAGGGTAATGAAGTACTGGAATGGGTTACCTAGGGAGGTGGTGGCATCTCCAGCCTTAGAGGTTTGTAAGGCCTGGGTTGACTAAGCCCTTGGCTAGAATGATTTAGTTGGGGGCTGGTCCTCCTTTGAGCAGAGGGTTGGACTAGATGACCTCCTGAGGTCACTTCCAAACCTAATCTTCTGTGATTATATGAATCTATGTGTAACACACACTGAACTTCCTCTTGAATTGCCATAAGGCATTCCTACCTGACAGATTCTCTTTACCTTTTCACTGTGCTCTTTAGTACTGAGTCACTCTTCCCAAGTGTAGGATGCTAAATCCACGAGAAGGGGTACTTTCTCTACCCTACCTTTGCCTCCTAAAAGAGCCTCCAATTTCCTTTGATTTTTGGGAATCACTCTTCTTTCAGATGAAGCCCTAAAAGGAACTGCCACCAAAAATGTGGCTCAAAATGCAGGTTTTGTATAAAGAAGCATTTACAGCCCCTGGGACAAAATGGCTTTCATTATTATTATTTTTTTAATTCCAATGGGAAAAGTCATTTTTCAAGGAAATAAACACCTTTTTGTGGGCTTCCTACCTTTTTGGTAACCCAAACTTTGCATCATCAAGGACATGAAAGTGAAACTGATTGTAAGCAAATGCTGACTTCATTGCTTTGCAAGCTCAAGCTGAAAGAAAGGCAAAAAAGCAAACAAAGAGCATGAGTGGTGAGAAGGACATTAGATTTTAAAAATTCAGTTTCAATAACCTACAATGTAACACATTCCAGAGGAACAGCAATTTCTTTATGACATGTGATGTGTGGGATAATAGATCCCACAGTGATCAGTACAGTATATGAACTGCAGTAGAACAGCACAGAATAGCCTCTCTTCAAAATCAGAAGTGATGCGTGATGTGGACACTGATGAGTCCATGAGGAACCTTCATAAGTACAGGGTTTGCTATGTTGTGTCTGGCTAAAATTTCCCATCTCCCAATGCTGTGCAGCATGTTGTGTTGTTCTCATGCCTGTTGCCAGAACTGTAGCATTATTAAAGACCTGTTAGGGCGTTAACTGAGTACTCCAGGATGTTTACCGCCAGAGGGTATATTTTAATGACTTTTTGTCAAATCTAATTCCCTGACTGAAGCACTGGGTCCAACAACATTTTCTATGAGAGACTGTTTCACAGTCTAATTGTTCTGTCCATCAAGCTAGTTTTCCTTCTTTTCAGTCTAATTTTTCCTTTGCTTAAGTCCAACCTAACATTTCTAGTTCCATCCCTCAGTATCACTGCAGGCAACTTCTCTTCCTACTTAATGCTTACATCCTAGTAATACTGAGTAAAAGCAGAACTGTCATGAAAATAACATCCTTCCCCACTAATCTGTCTCAAGAAATAACCCAAATAGATCAACTTTTCTCCATGCCCTAAAAGCTAACAAATCTGCTGGTGAGCTTTATAGCTGAGGTACGCCCACTGAGAACTTTCTGCCTGCAGATGCCAGGTGTTCAAAGCTAAGCGAGGTTCTAGCAGGACCACATCAGCAACTGCTATAGTGGTGAGTGAACAGAGAAGTTATGTCTAAGGTAGCTCGGCTCCAACCTGTATGGGACTTTGTCTGTTCCAGAATTATTATTTGGACAACAGTGGGACCACAATGTCTCAGGTACTGTCCAAACAGATAGTAATACACTGTCCCTAGAACAGCAGTGATCTATCCTTTGATGGCCTCCCATGCCTACTGAACAGAGGGGGTGACAGAACAGAACCCCTGGGAACTGCAAATGAAGGACCCTGCAGGGTGGCTGAGCAATTACACCAATACTGGGGATGCTTGTGAAAGGAATGAATAGGACAATTCAAGAGTAATCAAAAGCTGTGGCTCAATCTAAAAAAATTAGCATGGACAACTGAACTTTGTTCATCATCAATAAGAAGCAAAGCACTCTCACCTTCATTCTAAATATTCCATCAAAATAATCCCCACAAACACATCAAGCCCTTCTGCCTCCATGCACTTCTGTCAAGGTAGCTGGGGCTTGATTTTCAGAGACATTGAGCCACAGAATCCAGTGGAAGTCCATCAGAACTCTAAGTGTTCCATAGCACTGATTATCTGGTCCCCAAATGTTCCTCCATGTCATTACCTAGCTCCTAACCCAGATGTTATCTTCTTAAAACCAAACTCACCCTTTTCTTTTTACTCTGCACCCTCTCAAAATATATAAGCAGGCACTCTGCGCTAGAACGTGAAGCACAGGGTTTTATGTGTTGGGTGCTACTGCTTGCTGGTAAGTAAGGTCAGGGTGAAATGGTGTAACAAAAGAGAAAGCCTTCTTTTCGGGATTGGGGAAGGTCTGGGATTTGAAATGATCAAATACTGCATTTTATGCTGAACTACTGGAGAAATGGGTGAGGAGAGAAATATGTGAGAAATGTAAAGTATAGGCAACGAAAATAAAATGCATTTAAAATTAACTTTCAAACAGTAGTCAGGCCTAGCACGTATTAGAATGGGGAAAATGTTTAATCAAGTGCAAATGACATATGATAAATTGAATATAGAAAAAGTAACAGGATACACTGATAAAATGGGCTTTAATCCTATTACAGGCAAAGAAGACATGCCAAACTGGAGCTTATGAATATACTGCATTAAAATACTGATATAAAAGACTGGATTATAAGAAAAAAATGAAGACTGAGTGAGGGTGGAATATTTTGCCATTCATTTAAAGGATGTATGTATAAGTACACACATGGACAAATTTGCCATGAACATCTAGCAATGAATAAGCTTATTGAATACATACATACAGTTTGAAGCTGATTGCTTATTGCATAATTGTGAAAAATCTCGTTTGAATATTGTACATTCTCCACTCCCAGAAGAAACAAGTTTTTTTTTGTTTTTTTGTTTTTGTTTTTTTTTGATCTTGTGACAAGCAGAGAGTTTCAGAGACTCTATGCAATGAAAACTGAACCTGATAAAGTACGACAATATGATTTATTGCAGCAATTGAATCTATCCAAACACACTAGACAACATTTAGGAATACAATGGCAAGAGATCACCCCATCTGCTTCCCATCTAACTGAAGTAGAAGTGGCTATGAACCAGATTCCCGGCTGATGTAAATCAGTGTAGCTCCACTGAAGTCACTGGTGCTACACTAATCAGCTGCGAATCTAGCCCAGAGTTTTTAGTGTACAAAACATAGAGTTTTGAAGCCCAGTCAAGAAGGTTATCAGGATGTAATCAATAGCGTTTACTGCTATTTAGACTCAATTTTGAACACTCTCTGTCTCCTCCTCATAATAACCATCACTCCTGATGACAACACTGATCAGTCAGCAAATATGAGAAAATGACTTGTCCGGTCCCGTTGAATAACTTAGAAATCATAAATTACTATCCCATACTCTCCCTTTATTTGTTGTACACTAGCCACCAAACTAGAGAACTTGTAGAATGAACACATGAGAATTGCCAAGGCCATATCAATCAGCCGTGGATGGAGCCAGAACAATCAGTGTTACCTTTCCTTTGTAATGGATAAATAAAAACAGACAATAAAAATGTGAAGACCTCTTGATGCAAAATCTTGGTTAAAATGGACATGATAATAAAAAGGCTCAATACATTTTGATGAATCAAGTACCAGTCTTGAGCAATAAAAAATAATTTCCCAAGAGCTTGTTCAATAAAGGGAAAAAAAAAAAGTACTTATTCACACAGTTCATTCTCCTTTAACACAGTGATGCTCTCTAGAATCTGTAGAACATTAATATGAATGAAGGATTTTACACAGTATTTGTGGAAAGCCATAGATAGATCCGTTGTCCAGATAAAGCATTAGCAGATTTTGTGTTTAGATACCAAAATGGTTGGCGCACTAAAAAAAAACCCCAAAACCCAGGGACACAGAGATTGCTAAAGCATATCGGTAGAATCCCCACTGCTTCAGTTGATTGGATCATTGTGAGAAATTGAAGCAATGTCTCAACCAAGTATCAAGTCATTGTGTAATGATGTGGAAGATTACTGAAACTTTCATTGTAGGAGTGTGCAGTACCATGTGCTATTGGGGGCCTACAGGAGGTGAATGGGGATGAGTTGTTAGGGCATGGGGCTGGGAGGACGCGTCTTGTGGAAGAGGAGTAATTTTAGAAAATGTATTTGAGCAACAATTTGGGTTTAATAGTTAGAAATCAAGCCTGTTCAGATAACGCATCAGAATCACTTAATTTAGAGGGCAGAAAAATAAAGGTGACCTGGAATGGGAAGAAAATGTCTATGCCCTTCTTTCTTTTGTAAAATGTTTCAAGATGAGCAGACAAATTGTTTCCTTCACCTTTTCTTCACCAATTATTTTTTCCTGCATTTATTTTGCATTAGAAATGAATTTCTTGTCTTCCCTGTTTTTTTACTGAAAGGCTGTACAGGCTACAAGAGAAATATTAAGTGGTATGATCTTATAAATAACAAGACAATAAGACCTGAGCAATTGATAGAAGAAGAGATTTTTATTTAAACCTTGGAAGACTCATGAATGCACGTGTGATGCTGTATAAAATGAAAGCTATCTGGTTACACTAATTCAGCCACCACTGTTAAAAAGTTGCAATAAATCTTGTACAAAGTTTGTCATGCAAGGTATCAATGGAAAAGTTATAGACTGCTAAGTATTTTTATCCTGTTTAAATTAATGTGTCATCTTTGTATGTGAAGTTTTGACTATTGGCTATGTGGATGTATCTCAGTCATGTTGTTTTCTTCAGTGCTGCCCCAAGACAGATTTGCATTATGGCTAACCGGCTGCTTGATGGTCTACTAAAGACAGCCAGATCGCCCAGTGAGTCCCCTCCTGGAGACGTTTCAGAAAGCAATGATGCAATGGCTGGCCATGAGTCAGCAAGGCATGTGCGGACATGTGATAAGGACATGTGATCTAAGACTCCATCTTTTGCCAGTAACTTTCAATGCATTTGGGCTGAAAGTATGAACAGAGACTGTAACATCACGTCTTTATCTTCATTCCTTCTCCACATCTGTGGACATGATTTCTAACAAAGGAGAGCTCTGAACAATGGACTGAGGACCTCCAATCTAATGGATGAACCAGAGAGACTTATTACAATCTAGCAGATTTAATATCACTGCACAGACTCTGAAATCAAATTGTAACATAAATGATTTTTTTAACTATTTAATAACTCTTTTCTTTTCTTTTTATTAATAAACCTTTAGTTTTTAATTACTGAAGGACTGGCTACAAGCATGATTTTGGGGTAAGATCTGAACTATATATTGACCTGGGAGTGGCTGATCCTTTGGGATTAGAAGAACCCTATATGTGATGAATCTGGTTTTCAGTAACCTCTCAACAAAAGCCAGATGTCTAGGTGGAGATAGGAACTGGACTGCATAAGGGTCTCTGATTGGGCTTCTTGTTAACCACTGTGGTAATACAGGAGCTCATTTTTGTTACTAGTTTGATGAACTCTAATGTTAGAATAACTACCAGTTTTGGGGTGGCTGCCCTGTTTTTTTATCAGTTTGTCCAGAATTTGACACATGCCAGGCACGGTGACAGCATGTACATACTAACAGCACCCCCATCAGCCTAAAACATGACAGCATCAACATTTAAGGAAATATGAGGAGAAACAGATATTCTATTTGCATATGTGGGAGGACACATTCATAGTAAGTACTTGCACCCTACAATGCCTGTGTGAAGGCATACTGCAAGCATAAGAACATGTCTACAGCTGAGAGACAAATACAGAAACACTGAGCATAGATTGGTAGTGGAGTCACATACAATGGGTGACAACAAAAAAGAACTAACCAAATGGACAGCGATTGCCCTAACATTTCATGACATAAATAATCCAGTCATGTTACAACTGGACAAATCAAAAAGACTATTGAGGCTTGACAGAGATATAAACTGGGGCACAGATTCAGCAAGGCTCTTCAACACATGCCTAATTTTAAGCATGTAAATGTTGCTATTGAAGTCAATAGGACTACTCCCATACTTAAAGCTAAGCACATGATTAAGTGTCTTGCCAAATCACACCTAGATTCACACAAGTAGATAAGGAGATGCTGGCAGTTATATTTAGGTGCCACCAACTTAACCAGGGCATATGTGGTAATTGTACTTTTTCAGGAAATGGACTCCCAATCCTTATTTGGCAATAAGGGCATATCTATCTCCCATTGAAGTCAATGGAAAGACTGTTATTGACTTTAGTGTTGGATTTGTACTGGGCCTTAAATCCGTGTCTTTTTTCACACGAAAAAGAAATGTCCAACAGTTACTTCTTCAGTTGCAGCAATCACCTCTGCAGTTGGATTATGGACCTGCCTGAGTGAATGACATCTGTTGCAAAAAGTAGCATAAAACATGGCTTCTTCACAAAGCCCAAGAAGTAAAGGAATACTTGCTATTCTAGCCTTCTGGAAAATAGTTGCACATCCCTGGGAATAAGGGGGCCATTGGATAAAATGTCAATGAGCAAGAGACTGTTTGATTTAATCTGTCCCAAATTTTGTAATACTAACTGCAGCATGATTTCCAAATAACCCAGCTGTAATAGAGAGGTGAAATTATGTCTGGATTTTTCTTGAAGATGATCAGATCCCTGTAATCAAGAAAACATAGTTGCATCATCCTTACATATTATAGTTTCACCACAGAGTAAAATACTATGGAAAACAAAATGTGTTCCCCAGAACAAAGCAATTCTTTGATAACCTGCTTAATGAGACTGACGGTCTAGCTGGTGACACAGTCCCAGGTTTAAATCTTTTTGAAGGCTGAGAGAGGGAGGGGGTGGATCTCAACTTATCCAGTGTAAAAAATTCTCAGTTATCCCAATGGATTGATAAATGCAAACCAAGTAGAACAATGAGATTTTAATTTTTATCAAGAAAAGAACGGCAGGTATACTTATTTACTGAAGTAAATTGTACAAAGCACTAGACATAGCTTTAGACGATAAGCCTCAAAGGTAGTAGGACCAGTGGCAGTCAATGTTTTCCACAAAAACTAACTAAACTAAACTAACTAACTAAATACAATTATTTTTAAAATTATGATACTAACATACTGCTTGGGGATGCATATTAGGTCTGATCAGGGAGCACTTCAGATGTTAGATACATGTGAGCAATTCCCACTGAGTTAAAAGGGAATTGGCCTCCTCAGATCTGAGGGCAGAGTTTAGAAGTCTACTATTTCCTTAAACATTTTCATTCTAAAATAGTGACCTACTTTCAGGGTGAAATTTATCCCTGTTCAGAGATCTTAAGTGGGATTTAATGTCAGGTTCTATGTGAAGTCTCTGCCTGGGCTGAGGAATGAATATTACCTTCCATTATTAAATAAGTGCTTGGCCTATGATACCAGAAAACTGATTTGGTAAATAGATGTGTTCCATTTTGTTCATTTGTGAGACCATATTTCCCATGGTAATTTTCTGAATTTAAACATATTTAAAATGTCTTGTATTCTCATCTGCTGGTGGAGATTTTGCTCCAAAAACCCAAACCCCGTGTGGGGGAAAGTCTAGTAGGAACAGCTCATTGAACACTATGACAGCTTGTGGCCACACTGAGTCATAAAGGATGCATTCTGTCAACCTCGAATGTTTGTTGCACAAAGCCTTTTATTCAAGCTTTGCACCAGGTACCAGGACTTGGCCCATAATGAAAGAAATTGAAAGAACTCTTTAAGATAATGTGAAATTATCATGCTACAGTGTATATAAAAGATGTTCCACACTTTCTTAACATTTTTTAACATTTATTCTGCATAAAGTAGTTCTGTACTTGGAGACGACAATGTGCTACGTCTGATCTTCATGGTTATTTATCAGTGTGCCCTTGAGTCTAAACACAGCCAAGGTGGCCCTGACTGTCAGGAGCTAAATAATCCTATTCACAGCTCCTGGTAAATACTTTAACTAGAAAATGAATGGTGGCTCTCAAGTATGTAATGTGTTTTGTGATAAATTGATTATTGAACACGAGCCGCTAATATATATGACCTCAGACAGTCTTTCTCACAGTCCCAGTTACCTTCAGTTTATGAATTTTAAAAATCTTTCATTTCTTTTCACAAAGGGAATAGCATTTAGGACACCAGGCCTAAATTACAGAACTAATGGGAAGGTTTAAGCAAAAGCTCAATCAGTAATACTGATATTATAAAAAACAACTGAGCAAATAGGAGGGCTACATGGAAGAACATTTTTTTTCAGATTAAGACAAAGGAAAGAAAGCAAATGTGATAAAAAAGACCAATACTTTTTTACCAGACTATTTTTGTGTTCAATACATTCTAAATTGTTTATTAAAAATAATTCCTATAAAGCATCTGTATTCAGGGTCAGATAATGCTACTTAATTATCAAGCTATCAGTGCTGTGACAAGAATGACTTGATGGAAAACAGAACCTTTCATACATGTCATCAGTCTGAATAGCAATCCCAGATAATTAGGAATGCTAGGCTAGCACAGCATGCAGAGGAATGGTTTCAAATCCATCCATAAAAAAGCTGTAGGATGAATATCTTTTATGAACTGTAACAGATGCAGTTTTATCTTGGTGAGGACACAGTTCAAAGTGCTCTGTCGCTTATATTTCCTATGAATTTTTCTTCCCTTAAATTGTTGCTGATAGAGCTTTTTCTTAAACTTCCCATTAGTCCTACAAATGGTATAAATGATGCTCAAAAAAGCAATCTCAGATTTTATTACATCATATGCAAAAAAACAAAAAACAAAAAAAAAGCCACCACAAACAAACAAAACTCCCTCCATGGGCCATTTCTATTCACATTTAAGTCAAAACTCCCACTGATTTCAACACAATGATGAAGCTGAGGTTGTAATCACATCCAAGACTGAAAAATCAGAATTAAGGTTACCATGGTAACTTTGACTCTGGCCCCTTATATGCATTAAAAGAGGGTATTTCATTCTTTTGCTCACAGGATTTCTTGTACAAGATTTGATTTTTTCCCTGCTTTGATGTGCAATAGCACTTGCTTGTTTAGTCATTTTATTGAATCAACTAAAACTTGCTTTCATTGGCCAGAGTGAAAGAAAGGTCAATATTTTCCACTTGTCAAAGACCAATCAAAGTGACCTTTTGAATACGCTTCAGTGATTTTTAAAAATTCAGGTCCAGATAGTCCTCTCCATTTCTGCAATCTGAGGGGCTGAGCTACCTGGAAATGCTTCCCAAGCCAGTAACCACCTCCACTGCATTGTCCCATCGTGCACTACCCAAACCCCACAGAAGCTCCTTTTCTGGAGTGCTAGAGGACACTGCTACATTGGGACCCTAGAAGGACTGAATGAATGAATGAATGAATTGGGAATGAATGGAGCCAGGGACAAGTCACTCTCCATAGCATCATCTTTGGTTGGCCCTGAGGATCCATGTGGATCTCTAAATGAAAGTTATTCTCCCTGAAGGAACACATCAGTGGCAACACTAGTACAGAAGGAGACACTTTGTAGTGGGAGGAGAGCACAGCAGCAGTGCAGAGGAGTTGATTCTCCTGTTTACAGCCCACACCGCATGAATCCCCAGGATTCAAGCTGGGTGGCTGTTTCCCAGCACACGGCATCCTTTCCTGCAGTTCTCCCCACTGAAGGGATGATAGCCAGAGGGTACTTGGAACTTTAACTTTTCACACCTTGGCACTTTCTCCTGGATCAGTTATTTTAAGAAACAAGTTTGCAGTTTTGATTGCTCAGCCTAGTGTCCATGGAAAACCAAATTCAGCTCTGCCGGAACAGCACTGACTTCAGCCATACTGTGCCTGCTTATACCAGGAACGAATTTAGACTAAAAGGTACATAATCTTATGTCACTTTGATTATATCCTAAGGGAAAAGTACTCATATTAACTTGGGCAGGACTGAATCACCAATGCTCACCAATACACGTAATTAGATGCATATATTACATAGGCAGCATTACTCCACTCTGTTCCCCACGGTAGTCTTCTTTTTCATTCTTCTTTAAGAAAAAATCAGCTCAAAAATGCATATATGTTGGTATAACTTAGGGTTACCATGGAAATGGCCGCTACAAGAGAAATAAATACAGTATGAAGGTTTGGTACAATTATAACACAAAACGAGATTCAAAGAGAAATAGTTCTGAGACTATTCTAAATCATTACAATGGAAACACCTCATTTGGCTGCCAAATTTGCATGCATGTATGGACTCTTATTTTAATAACAAGGACTTATGCACATAGGGCCTGATTCATAGACTCATAGACTCATAG
>ML675641.1:825605-892320 GCA_007922155.1 Mesoclemmys tuberculata
CCTCCCCTTTTGTGAACAATGGATCAGTCTGCTTTCTGCTCCTGTCCCCTTCCTGCCCCATCCTTGCAAGTTGTAACACCAGACCTGGGAACAAGGAGAGTACCCCTAGAGCTACAGAAGGAGCAGAGAGATGGGGTGGAGGCAGCAGAACTGATATGGGACTGGGGGGTGCCTAATTATTGATGTGGGGCATGGGGATTGTATAATTAATTGCTGGGCTGTTGGATGAGCAAATAAGGGGGGATGAGAGAGAATGAATTAATTACAGTTTCAGGGCTTGGGGAGAAGCTGGAAGCTCCGCACTATCAAGCGGCCAATGAGCATTTCTGTAGTGGGGACCTATATCACTTTACTCAATACACTTGGGAGAATGGGCAGCACTAATTGTCACCCACACTCTAGCGATGGGGAGGGGAGGGCAAAAAGAAAAAGACAGACTGAAAAACACAATATAATTGTTTAAAAAAAAATCTAAGGATTTTTAGGCTAACCTTGTGATTTTTGGGGGAGAGAGAGTGTGTCCAACTCATGATTCTAAACATTTGGGACTGGCAGTACTGTAACTCTGCCCTGGACACTCACCGGTAGGATGGAAGGACAGTTTATTTGCAATAATGAGTCAATCCTTAGCTTCTCTCTCTGCTGAGATTCCCAATCAAGGTACCAATTCTACTTACTGTGATGTGGAAATCGGAATCTTTTTACGGTTAGACTGAGCCTACCTGCTCATTTTATGTAGTCCAGCCCAATAGTTGTTAAATGGTAACAACTATAGATGGTCAAAACAATTTTCTTTTAATTTGATAAAAGCATCCCAAATTATGGTTCCCTTTTCACAGGAACCATTTTTTTTCTGAATATTTTTGTATTTCCAGTAAATGAAAAAAAATCCAAAAAACAGTTTGTGAGTCTCATAAAAATTATAAGTTTTGATAAAAATGTTGTGAAGAAGTTAATGAAAAATGAAAACATTTCAAAAGTGTCACAGATTTTACAAACCTTTTAATTTAAAAGAAACCATTTTTTTTCTTGAAGAGGAGACCTGCGTGTGAACTTGTGCCATCAGCTTGAGCTCTAGGAAGAAGGAAATTAAAAAAAAAAAAAAATTGATGGGAAAGAACCTTATCACTATGCTGCCTACACTGTGGAGAGAGTAATATTTCTAAGCATAAGCAAGGGATCCCTAAGCTGCTTAGCTTGGGTTAGCTCTAAAGGATATATATAGAACTTACACACTACCGCAGCTTCTATTACTTTTTGAAACCTAACACTGGAACTCATTCGTGTGTGTATGTTTACCTGCTTTGAAATTGTAAATAACTCTCATTTCTTTTTCTTAGTTAATAAACCTTTAATTAGTTTATTATAGGATTGGCTACAAGCATTGACTTTGGTTTGAGATATGAGATGCAACTGACCTGAGTAAGTGACTGATCCTTAGGGACTGGGAGTAAGCTGAATATTACTGTGGTTTTTGGTATAAGGGACCATCTATCATAAAGCCAAGCTGACCTGGGTGCCAAGATAGGCCACAGTATCCAAGGAGCCTGTCTGTGTCTCCATGTTAAGGCTGTTATAATGCTTGAGTTCACACCTGATAAGTGGTTATTGAAACCGAACTATAGAACTCACAACCAGTTTGGGTTTAGTGCCATGATTTGAAGCACTCTGCCCTGAGAATGGCCCTTGGGGTCGTGGGCCGCTCCAGATGGTGGCATTAATTGGGTGCCCTAACTCTGCTTTTCCATACTTCAATGCACTTGGGGTTTTTTTAAGTTTAAATCTCTGTTTCCTGAGTTCATAAAGCTTGTTTGGGGAATAGCTTCAGCGTTCTGGTGATGATTTTTACTCTTAAATTACTGATGTGTTAATTTGGTCCTTTCCTCTTTAACTCCAGTTTAACACCATTTTTTTCCCTCAGGGAACATAGACGGAGTAGGTGTGATAAATTGATAGCATTGAGCTGTGACTGGTGCCATCATAAAGTAAGTTATAATTAGGTACAGCCACTCGTCCTTTTCTAAAGATCATTGTAGAGTACGTAAGTATAAGGATTTTGTAATGGATGCTTTATTATGAATAAGATCCAGGTCCTATTTCCTGCTGTGTGGGGATGTAAGGGGGAAGATGTAGGGAGCTGTGAACTGCCATTGTATCCCAAATGTGCTGGGAGTGAAAAGCAGGGCTTAGTGCCATCTGCAGTGCCAGACACTTCAAAGTGAGCATGCTAACCCCTTTTCAAACTGAGTGTTGCCCACTCAAATGGTATTATCACGAGTTTCACGATATTTAGAGTTTTTCTTAAAGCTCCAACTCTTGGAGTCATGTGATTACATTTGACCCTCCACTTTCTTTTCAAAAAAAGCTTCTACCCTTACAGTTGCAGAGAAAAGCTGGGAAACCTGAAACCTTATGGCTTAAACACAGAAGACAAATAAAGAGTCCTACATATATATAAAAAATCAAGAGGTTGTTTGCTTAATATATATATATATATATATATATATATATATTGATTTTTTAAGCCAGACATATGATTTTTTTCATGCCCTACTCATGATTTTTTAATGCTGGGGTTGGCAATGCTGCAGACTGACTAGGGAATCTGGGGATGGCGTTGGAGAAGACATCAGTTGTTGTTCCTTTGTGCACTCCTGTTGATACTGGCACACCCTGAAAGGTTCTCAAAAACTCTACACACCGCACTGAGCACCCATGATGACTAATCAATACCTCTTGAAATCAGACCAACAATTTAGATTCCTATACATATTCTGCCTGCCACACTCTTCCACAAGCTGTATGTCTCCAATCACTACTACCAGTGTTCTCCTCACCCTTCCTGTTGCACCCATATCTAAGCAGAAGCTTTAAAAACCATAAACCAGCCTTAAAATGAAATGGTTCAGGTTGACAAGCAGATGAGGCACAAGGACACATTTTATGTTAAGATTGTCAGTTTCTAGTCATTTTAAGACATTGAATTACAGAATTAGAGAGAGAGGTTGACATTCTCCAGACAATTACTCAACAGAAGAGGTCTCCTGAAAATACGCAGGTGTGTTTTGATTCAGAAGGAGTTCATTTTAATGGATGCTGTGTGGTTAAAAGGCTCTACCGCATTTTGAAAACTTATGGCTAGGAATGTAAGTGGTCCAGTTTGCAGACAGGCAATCCTGTAAATGGGACAGTGTTTGGTTTTTAGGGGGCAAAAGAGCTCTTGGAGTGGGTTGATACATTAACTAACAGAAATGAGAAAGAGCCTATTAAGGAAGTGTCTTAAGAGTAAAAGGTAGAAGATAAGGAAATCAAAGGGTTTTCAGCCACCTTGCTTGGAAAATTAAGGAATAGAGATATAAAATGGTGTTTCTGGTGTTGTATGTTTCCATTTAGGGGTGACTGGAATGTCAGGAGGTTTGGGGACCTTTTATATAACTGAAACTATTTGAGGAGAAAAGCAGAATTATAGGGTTGTAATTGGATACAACTCAACAACACTAGCTCGAACAAGCTGACTATTAATAAACTCTTACAGCCAGCCCCCTGACACTGGGCACTCAATCACTTCTACCTCTAAATAGATTTAAAAGATTATTGTATTGCTTTAAATGATCCATTTAAGCTTGGATGACTGCACAGCAGCACATTTTATATCCTATATTTATATCATTTATTTCCAACTAAAGTTATAAAATGTACTTATAAAATTCCATCAGTATACAACACTTTCTGTATCTATATTCCCAGGCAACCCTCCTCCCAACCCCCAACCCCCATGTTTAGGTTGAGAGTACATCTAAATAGTTTAAGAGTAAAAACTGCCACAAGCATGTTGTAATAAGCAGTACAAACCCAGGCATCTGACAGTTCAGAACGTAAAAGAAATGTAAACCCGTTAAAGTATGGAAATGGACAATTAAGGCTCCAGAACAATCTTAGTTCTGCCATAGATTCCATGAGCAAAAACATTATGAAGAAAGAAAATCTAAATCTTTAGAAATCAGATGAGTCTAATCTGGGGGCCTAAAGCTATTGCACCACGGAGCAGAGTTAAGGTTAACTAAGTAGAGATTGCCCAACAAACCCAAGCATCAACATTATCCCTGTGCTTACCATTCCTGGGGGATCTGCTTCCAGATCCATCCATTTTATCACTCTCCTGCTCCCTTTTGAATACCATAATTACTTCTTTTCTACTTCAAGGAGGAGTAAGATATGAAGGTGACCGTCACCTATCTACTCCACAGCCATACATGACTCTAGGTCAAGCTGTTCTTCCTTTCCCTCAAGATTTTGTTACCTCTGTTTGTCATAGTTTAGATCTTTGTCCCTGCACCTCTTGCCCTCACTCCTGGCTCTCTCTGTTGCCATCATCATCAACTTGAAGTGGGTAAGGAGAATGAATTTCTCCAGAATCAGCAGCAGCCTCTTTATGGACTCTTTAAATTAGAATGAAGTTGTTGGGCAGCAGCTGTCTTAGTTCTGGAGGCAGAACTGTCTACTTATAAAGGTAGACAGTACAAAAGAAGATTTGCTGCAAGCCACAGCTACACCTCCTTGATGACAGTGACGCCTTTTCGGTAGACATGGCTTGTTGACTTTATATGTGGTGAAACCTCTGCTGCTGCTGTTGTTCTCAGCCCTCTTCACTTTGGAAGCTATGTGTGATGAGGAAACCAGCATGAAATGATATAATGTTAACGTCTATTAAAAATAATCAGCTGACTTCAAGTATTTGAGACAATTTTGTAGCATTCATATGACTCTAGCAGGAATACACAAATACCGCATAGGCCTGATGCAACCAACTGTCCTCCTGTGTGAAATTAGGACTGACCCGAAAAGAAAAAAAGGTGATTTTCATGGCCCAGAAAAAATAAGGATAGTAATTATTGGAGCAATTTTTCATACTCAGACAAACAAACCAGGGACAGTTCCCCTTGTAAAACTAAAATGCAATATTCCTGCAAGTAAAAAAATGCTAGTAAAACAGCTTATTATGTGGGTAGTAAGAAGAGCATGAAGAGCTCAAAAAGACACCTGTTTCCCTACCCTTATTGAATTCAATATACCCGGTGACTGACCAAGCAAAACAGTTTGCAAAATGCTTTCATGGACAGCTTGTTGGCACAGGAGAAGTTCTACCGTGTCATGCGTTCTGGAGTGACTCACAGCTGTGAGGGAAGAAAGGCAGAAACCCCAAACTGGTGTCATATTCTATTAGATTTCACCAAGCCAGTCACAAATGTGAACTCCTCGATCACTACACCAGTCTTACAATGGAGTCACAGATAGACCCTCCAGCCAATTTTGTCACCCAGACAAACTGAACTTTGTGATTAAAGGTTACTTAAACCTAAAATCACACCACATTCAGTTTCTCCCAGTCTGAAGAGACCAGTCACTTACCCCAAATCAATTGATACTCCAGATCTTCCACCAAAGTCAATGCTGGCAGCCAGTTCTATAGTAAACTAACTATAGGTTTATTAGCTATGAAAAAAATGAGTTATTGAATGGTTAAAGTAGATAAAATATAATAACAAGTAAACCACAGTTTGTAACTCCACATGGTGGCAGCAGTGTAATAGACTGCTAGTTCCCCAAAAAGTCTTTTCCAGAGCTACCGTGAATAATTCTGGGGATCTCCATCTTCTCGTTCAGTTATTCTGCCCTGTTAGACTCTAAACAGGCCAGAGATAAAGGATCTCTCTTTAAATCAGTACTTCTAGCTTCTTTTCACAGACAACAATCTGACAAGTGTCTGTATCCACACAATGGCCAATTGCTTTGAATTTAGCGCTCTTCTTCATTTCCATTTCATGAGTTATTTAGTTACAGGGATATACATAATGTAAATGTCTGCCATTATATCATAATAGGAATAGATAAGTGAAAAAAATACAAATGACATTTCATTAGTTTCCATGAAGTTCTAACACCTGAATATACTCTTACATTAACAAACACTTTAATCTAGGGTTATTTAATTACTGGGCATGCAAAACGTAAATGTAGTATAATACCAAACTACAGCAAATAAATAGATGAAAACACTTCAATTAACATCTCCTTTGATCTCTATTAACACACAAATGAAATGGCCTGAATATATATTAATACATTTAATTCCTTTGATATTCACACACAAGCCAATTGGTCTATGGCTCTGGTCTAAGCTGGTCTGTCAGCGTCACAACAGAAAAAGTTCTAATGAACGGATTCCACGTACTTTTATGGTGTAAGTGGAATCTTTAGCTCCAGTTTTCTCTGCACTCTGACTGTCCATTCCATACACCGAGAGCAGGACGTTCCATCACAGCTCAGGTTCTAAATCTGGAGAAGCAAGAAAGAGAACATAGCCACTTTGTCCAGAGAGTCTGCATCTCTTCACTAAATGAAGCCATATGTGTGTAATCTACATTGAGAGACTGTTAACTAGAGTAGGCTGGAGTAGGCTTTTGTCATTCTCCCTTTCTGCCTGCAGCGAAAAAGCAAATTTAACAAGAACCTTCCAGGCAGGCAGCCGGCAAGCTGAAAAATTTCATTCCAGTTCCCCTGAAACAGAATTGTGTTGGAAGTCCCATCCTGTGAAACAATTCATCTCTTTGTCTTTTTGTCCCAACTCAGGACAAAATTTGTTCACAAACACAAATTTTTTTGTGGAAACGGATTTCCATTTTCCAACCTGTCGTACTGTTAACCCTCCAAGTGTTAAGTTAGCAACTGACAAGATGAACAACGTAAAAAAAAGTGTTTGAAAATGTGCCACAAGTTTATGCTTTTTTTTTAATGTCATGATTTATAAACAATGTAATGATGTTGAGGTCTGGCCCACAACTTTTGAATGCATTGGGAAAACCATTATTGTTGTGATCAACTTGCTTTGTTCTAATGCAAACACAATTTGGTATCACTTTTTACCTGAAAAATACAAGATTCCAGCTGAATGCCCCAGGCATGCAACATGGCAGCTCTGTTCAGGTGAACAGAACTTATTTGTTTTACAGCATTTCCAGAATGGCACAAAGCAGATTTTTATATGAAAGCAAGATAGCTGAGGTAGAATTTTAAATTTAGGAATGCAATGGGAGTCATAGTTAGGTGGTCCATATGCCTTTAATCCAGTGCAGCTGGAAGAAGAACTTTACCAGACACAGAAGAACACCCAGTATCTAAGTGTACCAATTTTTTTGTGGCCCGAAGAGGCAGTACCAGAGGCTTGCAAGGTATGTGTTGTGTCTCTGCGTATGGTAAGGACAGGGGGGAAAAACACAGAGGCTTTGAGTCTGGCTGCAGGAAGAGAGCCCTAGAGATCTGTGTGTTAGTGCATCCTGCTCTATATCTAGCCACACATCCTTCCCCTCAGAAAGTCGGAAATGCAGGCTAGGGGTCCTGAGTACTGTAAACACCCATGTACACACACCCTATATTCTCCAATGGGTTGCTGCTTACTATCCCAATTTTCCATTGCTTCCTGTTCTCTCCTGGCCTGTACCTCCAAGCCAGGGGAGGCATCGATAGGGAGCATGACAAAAGGCGTCTGCTATAGGACATATCTCTTCCTGCACCAGTCTGCAAAGCTCCAAAAGACTTTTTTTTCCCCAGCTCCCCTGTAATGCAGTGTGGAAAAGCAGAACAAATGAGTACTATTGTTCTAGGCTATTTTTTTTATTATTATTATTTTAAGCAATGGGTCCCTCGGGTGAAGGCAGTGAGCATCAGGAATTTGGGCCAAGGGTTTTCAAAAAAAAAGAAGGGCCTAAAGTTCAGCCCCCACATCCAGTTTTAAAACAAACAAGCTGCTTTCCTCCATGCTGCCCCTCATGCTTGGTAGATGCTCCCTGTAAATGGCTGCAAAGTTATCTCATTGTCCTCATTAAAACTGTCCTTTGCCGTGATGCCTACAAGAAACATGACTGGTCAGATGCTGGTTCACTACGACCACAGCCTGTCATGCTGAGCGATACTCTCTCACTGTTTTCTTGTACTCCTCCGTCTGTCTGTATTCATCTGTTGCCTCTTGCCTTATCCTTAGATTGTAAGTTCTCTGGGGCATGCACTGTCTTTTGTTTGTACAGCGCCTAGCAGAATGGAGGCCTGGTTCATAAGCTTGGCACCTAAGTGCTATGGTAGCACAAATCATCATCATCATAAGTAATGCAGAACAATATTTAGGCTCCTAAATAAGGTTTTGTGCAAGGTGATGTGCTGACATGGTGCTCCATTGTCTTCAGGGGGGCACATGGGCCTGTCTGGGTGCATCATAGTGGAGCCCATATGATCTGATTTTCCAAAAGGCTTAGTAACCAGCTGCTCTTACTAACTTACTTGTAACTGAAACGAATGGCAGTGTCTCTTTCTAAGTGGATTCGCTGTCACAATCCTGCTGAGAAAACACTGACTTTATTCTTCTCCCTGCATAATTTGTGAGTCTTCCAAATGGTGGAGCTCACATACAAATTAAACTAAATCAGAACTTGAAGTATTTAAATGAAACAGGAGTGTCAGAGGAGAGAACTGCAGTCCTCAGTAAGTGAAAACGCTTTTGTGGTTGTACTTTTCAAGATAGTGTAAAGGTATGAATTGGCTTGGAAGATATCCCAGAGTATTTTATTTAAGCTTTAATGAGTTTGTGGACTATTGTGAGCAGGGCCCAAAGGCTGCATTCAGTAATGATTGCCAGCCACAGTGACTCTCATTAAGCGAACGAGAATCACAAGCAATGGCACCTGTCACAAGCAGTGATCATTATGAGCTATTTCATGACTACCTGAAGTCAGCCTCTCACTGTGTGGCGTCTTGTATGCTACATCTCTCAGCTACAGTATTTGAATGGTGCAAACACCATGGAGGAAGACGAATTTTTAGGCTTGCCCAAATGAGTCTAACATGACACAATAAACAAAAACTGAATAGGAAATAGTTCCTAACCATGAGATCTAGCGGTCTGTAGAACCCTCTCCCTCGGGAAGTAGTAAAAGGAAGCCCCATCACTGGAAACACTTAAGACCAAACAAAGCAAATGACCAGAGAAGTGAAATGAGCAGACTCTGACCAGAGAAGTCAACCCTTTACATTTCTGGTGCCTAGATTGCGCAAAAGGCACACTGTCCTGAGTAATGGGGCTCAGAGCCACCCTGCCTGGTTTGGTCCAGGAAGAATTCTACTGCCCACTTCCTCTTTCACGTGGGAGGGGAAATTCTGTGCAGAGGATCCCCTCTGAGTGAAGGTCTTGGGTTGTGAGGAGAAATCATTCCACCACCTATGACTTTATTCATCAATCATTCACCACAAATATCAAATTGTTATCATATATCTTTTATGAACAACCCACAGGCTGAAATTTGTTACCTAAACTACTCAGCAAATACTTAGCAACAGTAAAAGCCATAGTAGAAATGAGGATCAGTATGCAAACAGGGAATCAAAATGAATAATTCAGTCGATGCTAATCAAAATGTCTGACAAGCCCCTTGTCCAGTCAAAACGTCAGCATGCTTTAATGGTTTTCCCTGTCAGTGAGGAACACACTGAGATGAGATTGTGCCCATATTATGATTCACATAATACTGGCGTTTAGAAAAAATAACACCCATGATCACTGGTAAGCTATTTCGAAGCTCTGCATCGATATGTCACCCAAGTCTGTGCATAGTACTGTAAATTCCCATTAAAGCTTCACACTGACCACATGCCATTTGATATTTTTCTGCTAGTGTTCATTTTCCCCTCTTGCATTGTCACTATTTATTAGAATATGCTCCATGCACTTATTCCTTCGCTCAGTGATAGGCAGAGAATGGTCATTTCAGGTTGATGTACTGTGTTGTTTACATACCATTAAAGGAATCAGACCATCGTACAATCTGCTAATAATGATGAAATAACATTTGCAATGAAAATGAAACAAAGAATTAACAAAACTGTGCAACAATTGAAGCTAAAAATAACTGACTGAAAAAAATCTAAAAGAAATAGAAAAACAAATATATATTCCACCTCCAAACATTGACTTGGAAAGGTCCCAAAAAAGAAAGTCCTTGTTTTTCTGACTAGCAAGTTTTCTGCTGTTTGAATGCTAAAATAAATTAAGGCCTCTTTATAGTCCAGTCTATAATTTTAGAGGAGGAAAGTAAAGAATTGATTTCTCTCTGTATTGATCTTTCGAAAAGTGTGTTCTAAGAGTTGGTCATTTCCTTGGCAGAGTGGTGTTCATCTTTTGCAGTTAGTGGAGAGTTCAATGAAGATCACAAATGTTTTGCCTTGAACTTCAATTCTGACAGATATGGCACACTTCAGTCAATCCCACACAGGCCCCTCATAGCATTTGAAAGCAGAAGGCTGTGAGAAAGCACTTGAGGAGTGGCAAAAAAAAAATCAATATGTCAGCTTTCCCTCAGCCCATCGCCCCACAGACACATCTACTGATTGGAGAACTCAATCAATGCCCACTCTCTCTCTGACACCCAGCCCCATTACAGCCACTTCAGCACAGGTGTACCCAGGATTGGGGATAGAGGACAAAAATAATTTACACAGGGATGAGCCATAATTTGTCTGAAGCTTTGGAGATTACAAGAAGAGTGCTAATGGCTCTGGAAGAGGTACCTTTAACAGTGCTAGCAGTCCCAGATGGGGTGTACTTAGGCAGGAAAATGGATCCCCTCCTTCAGTACCAAATGGCTGCTTTGAGGAAATGCTGGTTACAGTATTTTAAAGATGTACTAACGCAAGAGCTTACTCTTCCTCCTATTAAAGCCAATTTTTGGCATGCTGATAAGGTCAGTAGAACAACCCTGATGCACTGTCTCTGTCTAGCTTCCGATTAGTACAGATCTGTGAGTGTGGGTGCATGTATTATGATTTTGGTTGGCTGTTCTGCCCCATGTGATACATATTTTAAATTATTTGGGTCATATGATAATGTCAAATCAACATCTCAAATCTCCAAAATTTGGCAGTACAGACTTTGTGAACTTCTTTACCAAAGTTTAGCTCTGCTGGTATGTTGCCATGTCCCCAAAATGGTGGTGATTTCTCCACAGGTACATGTCATCTGCATTTGCTTTGTGAGTAGAGCTGGTGGGAAATTCCCCAACAGACCATTTTTCCATCATAGAATGCCAAGACAGTTCAATTTCAGCAAAGGCTGAATGGAAAACAGGCGGGCTTCTGATGGAACCCTGTCTGGTTTCCTGCCAGCTCACCTGCCTGACTCTTCATCAGTGCACCTGGTGGGTGAACAGGGAGTCGAGAACCTGGAAGTCCTGTCTCTCAAGCTCCCAGGCTGCAGATCACCAGGCAGGCTGACAGGGAGTTGGAAGTCTGGAAACCCTACAAGCACTGGTTCCCAAGCTCATCGCTCCTTGATAGCCTGGAGTCCCAGAGTCACCAGCTCTGGGGCAGCCACCGAGGTGGACTGCCTCAAGTCATACACCTCAGGGCTTTTCATTTTTGCAGAGAATTTTGAAACTTTGGGGGTTGCTCTAAATCAGAATGAAACTAAATTTTGAAATATCAGCACCCTCCACGACTTTTCTCTGCACGTCTCCAGCTGTGAGAGATTGTATTAGCTACAGCCGACATTACCCTATCCAAAATAGGTAGAAACATTCTGTAGGTTCAATTTAATACTAGCCTGAGGTGATTTAGGTTCTTAAGCTTCTTAATACATAAGCACTAGGGAATGGTTTGTTTATTGTGCTTTGTAAGCCTCATTACCGCAATACCTCACAGAAATCAATTTTACCTTGGTGTCATTGCCATACACATATGGAAAGTGGTCACTGTCTCTGACCAACTTGCCACTAGTGATAAAGTATTGCGAGGGATCAAGACAAAGACTTTTAGGAAATTCAGAAATTTAGTCAGTAAGATGCTATGTGAAAAAGTATTAAAATTCACTAAGGTGGAAGAAGGCTGTGTAATTTAGACATTAAAATTAGAGCACACAAGTGTAGTGTTCTTTTGGGGGCGGGGAAAGGGGGCATAGAACAAGAGAAAAATACGGCCTTGTAGCTTTATGAAAGACTTTTCAAAGATAAGAGGTTAAAACACGCCCTGTACAGGGAACAAAAAAGAAGGCAATTAGGCAACAATTGTTTAGAATAGTAAATCGGTCTATAACTAGGAGTAATAGGATGAAATTAATAAGGTAAAAACCTAGGCTGACTAACAACTTCTTGACAGGTAGATACCTTGAGAGGTATTAGACTGTGAAATGGTCTCCTAAGGGAAGTAGTGAAAGACCCATTGCTTCAGACATCTATAATCAGAGTGAGGTCTAGATACTGTAAAGGGCAATCCTGCACTGGCTGGGAGATGTTCCAAATGATCTGCTCAGTCTTTCACATCTCTAATTTCTCTGATTCTATGAAGTCAAACGTGCCATTTCTGATTAGACTAGGGAGCAGTTTCATTCTATTTAAAGGGTTACAAAGAGAAAGTTCTCTTGGCTCCACAAAGTACAGGATGGAAATGCAAAACCGCTCTTCTTTCATGTACACAGTTTTGAGTCCCTTTTCCAGAGTCTTTCTCAGAAGTTGCTCATTAGCTATTCTCTAGAGAATTCTTAAATGATGAGTTAGTTCTGCCCTACATAAAACACACCTTTCACTTTAGTCCAAGACATCAGTTCAGAACAATTGATCACCATTCTCTTCATAACCACCCTTAACATTTTTAAGGCTGCTATCAGATCCCCCCTTTACTCTTCTCTTCTCAAGACTAAACATGCCTGGGTTTTTTAACCATTCCTTGTAGGTAAAGTTTTCTAAACCTTTTATCATTTTGGTTGTTATCCTCTGGACTCTCTCCAATTTGTCCACATCTTTCTTAAAGTGTGGCACCCAGAACTAGACACAGTACTCCATCTGAGATCTCACCAGTGCTGAATACACTAGAACAATTACCTCTTGAATCTTACATAGGACACTCTTGTTACTACACCGCAGGTTGATATTAGCCTATTTTGCAAGTGCATCACATGATTGGCTCATATTACATTTTGATCCAATATAACCCTCAGATCCTTTTCTGCAATAATACTTTCTAGTCAGTTATTCCCAGTTTTGTACTTATATGTTTGACTTTTCCTTCCTAAGTATAATATTTGTTTTTACTGAATTTCATCTTGTTGACTTCAAACCACATGACAGATGGCAATTTCCTGCACTATCTTTGGAAAGTCTTATTGAATTAAGTTTCAGTATCTTTGGAGTCCACTGTATTATGTACAAAGATTACATGTTATTGTGGGTCTGGATAATCAAAGGACTACATTGAACAATGTGGCAGACAAGAATGAAGATTTGTGACAATAACGTGAAGTGGATTTCCTGGAAAATATCTAGGGAGAGATTAATGAAAATTCTTCTCTCCCTGTTTGAGCAACAAGATTCTGAACAGCACTGCCTGCATCAGCATAAATCTGGAAAGACTGATCATGAAGTTGCATTCTGGTAACAGTAAGATCATCAACAAGACCTAATACCTCACTTTCTTCAGAACACATAAAATTTGGTTTCTGTGATTTTGTGGCCTCAATACATTACTCCCATTGTGCTAGGTGCTGTACAAACAGATGGAGAACAATAGTCCCTTCCCTAAAGAGCTTACATCTAAAAGATAAAACATAGCATATGGATGAGACACATAAATGGACCCTGGTGAGGGGTTGAGGCAATGGGGTAACAAACCTGTGTGAAATTATTAGACAATCAGGATGATTAACCACAAGTCACCATTACCACATGCCTAGCAATCTATGTGCCATACTCCAGAGACCTAGAGGATGGGGCTAAATCCAGAGAAATGTATAATATGTGCAAATGAAGTAAAATATTATGGTAACAGCTGTGGGAGTGAAGCCTAACCCTGAAAAAGCAGCAGCAATCATTGAGATGAGGCCATTGGGAATTAAGCAGCATGCTTCATTAAAAGGGCTTTTTTATTATAGCCAGTTTGTTATATTCATGGCAACAAACAAAATCCAACCCTCCATGCTTCCATGTACTGACCCAAAGCTTCTGTGTCAACAATATATCCATTCTTTTCATTTTGTGTCTCATAGGTAGACTTAATATTAAACACTGCAGGTTTCAGAGTGGTGACTGTTTCATGTTTGTAAAACATTTTCCTCACATTAGGTAAAGCACATTAATTTCTTAGCTTGCAAATATATCCATGATGAGATACATTCACAAGTATTTAAAATAGCTTTTACTAGGTAATCTCATTGGTCTTTGATGCCTTGTTATCAAAACAGTAATAAAATAACGTATTGTGAAATCACATTTGTTAAAGTCAACAGAAGGTTTCTATTTCACTCTGCCACTAAGATAGATGAAATTGTCTATTGGAATGAACACAAGTTTCCAAACATGAATGAAACACCAAATTAGAGGCACTTACCATACAATTAGTCTCAATGGACTATAAGTCACTATACAACAAATTCATAGTTACGGCCTTGCCTTTGTAAATAACTTCTGTTCAGTTTGCAACTAATATGCCTCCTTTTCTGTTGTTAATCTATAGTGATACAGAAAGATTTTTTTAATTAAAATTATTATAGAATTTTTAAATAACCCAATTTTTTCCTGCAAAATATTCAAGCACTAGTTGACAGGGGAAGTGACTGGTAGATCTGCAATATTTTTAAATGTCCAAACCAATAGCGTTTCCATTTCTATCTTGGGCAATCCTTTGGGAGACTTTTTCTCACTTTTATAAACCTCATTGTGAGGAAGAGTTTCTGGATATTCATCCTAAATGTTTGCTTTCTTAATTGTACCCCCATTGTGCTTGTTTCATAGCATCTTTGAATAACAAATTAAATATAAATATTTTCAGCTTCACTCCCCATTATATCTATAAATGCAACTTTGTACGTTGTGTGGATTAACATTACAGTAGAATCTCAGAGTTTCGAACACCAGAGTCATGAATTGACCGGCCCTTATTTCGAATCAGAAGTTCATAATCAAGCAGCAGAGACCAAAAAAAAAAAAAAAAAAGCAAATATTGTATAACTTATTGTACAACACAGTACTATGTTAAACAAATGACTAAAAATATAAAAGGAAAGTTTCCAAAAAAGATTTGACACGATAGGGAAACTGTTTCTGTACTTGTTTAATTTAAATTAAGATGGTTAAAAGCAGCATTTTTCTTCTACATAATAAAGTTCCAAAGCAGAATTAAGGCAATGTTCAGTCATAAACTTTTGAAAGAACAATCATAACATTTTGTTCAAAGTCATGAACATTTCAGAGTTACAAACAACCTCCATTTTCAAAGTGTCCATAACTCTGAGGTTGTACAGTATTAAACTCATATTACAAGTGCATCCACTTTGCTTGCCATGAACACCCCTACACTAAATGTCTTTTCCAGATTATTTTTGTCCAGATACGCTAGGTTGTGTTTTCTCAAGTTGCATCTAATTTAATTATTTTCTACCCTACCTACTTCTTTAGGTCCCTTTGCATTCGATATATGGCCTTTTGGAGGTGCACATCATTAATCAATTTTGTATCAAATAAGTAGATGCTTGTTGTCTACTTCAACTTCCAGATAATCAATGAGGATGTTAAATAAGACTAGACCTATCATGAAACTTGGCATCACCCTTATAGCCACTTCCCCCAGTTCGGTCCATAGCTAGCTGTTATTACACACTCCTTCAGCCACTTTTCGATCCATAAAACATTGTCTGTCTACAAGCTGTTCTGAATTAATTGTGTGCAAGAATATGATCTTGATGCTTTACAGAAATCCAGCTCTGTTCCACTACTGCATTTGCTCCTACATTCTGTAATTGTGTCAAAAAAGGCAATCATGTGTGGAGTATTTTCAATCCCAAGTGTTCCAAAATAACGAGTCAGGGTCCCAGAAGCTCACAAGACTGAGTTTTAAAAGTTTTTTTTAAAGTTATACTTTTGGGGTTCTCATTTGGTTTTTAGACATTATTATTGTTTGTATTACCTTGCTACCCAAGAGTGCTTCCTTTTTTTTCTTTTTTCAATGAAAGCTGAGAGTCTCAGGTAATCTCATGACTCCAGAGGCTGGGGATTTAAGAAAACCACCAAGTATCGCAAGACTTGTGATAAAATGGTGAGAGTTGGCAACAGAGTGTTTGTTAAGAAGGTTACCTCATTACTTCCTAAATGTCCAAAATTATATTTTTGTTGAGGACGGATTGTTCAAAAGAGTGCAATATCTCACTGAGTTTGAAGTCATCCTTATTGACTCCAAACTTCAATTGGACCTATTTTTAAAATGGGCCCCAAACAGCCTCTCGTTTTGTGCCCACAATCAGTCCTCTTTTTAACTCCCTTCTGAGAAATTCCATTGCTCAAGGCATTAAATTAATTGATTTGCCAATGTTTTGCTTCTTTGACATCCCTCTGAGTACGCTATACAGGTTTAGTGCCTCATAGAATTTTCACTCACACACCATTCTGTTGAAATGTTCTCAAAATGCTGGAAGGAAGAATGTATCTAACTTAGGTGACAAAGGAAACTTTACTTAAAAGCCTTTGATCTGTCTGCATGAGTCTAGGTGATTGACAAGAAAAGAAATCTTCAAGAATAACAAAATACTATTTGGAAAATGAGATACCATAATGGGTGCTTTACAAATGTGACAGAAAAGTACACTGACAGATAGGTCAATAGACATACAGTCAGGCAGGCAGATACGTAGATAGATCTATTTGTCTGCCTCCTTGGAAAGGTCTCCCTGTTTTACACTCTCCATACTCCTTTCAAAGGCTTCTTTAGTTCCTTTTTCACTGTACTTCACTTGCTGGTAGATTCTCTGTACCTTGAAGTCTTTAAACCATGATGTGAGGACTTCAATAACTCAGTCCATAGGTTACAGGTCTATTACAGGAGTGGGTGGGTGAGGTTCTGTGGCCTGCGTTGTGCAGGTCAGACTAGATGATCATAATGATCCCTGCTGACCTTAAAGTCTATGAGTCTATACAGTCTAGTTATATTTATTAATAATGACAATTAATTAAATATTTATTATTATTATTATTAAATGTAATACTGTAGCACCTAGACCCTCTAACTGAGATTGGGGTCCAATTGTGCTAAGTACTATATAAATACATAGTAAGAGTCAGTCCCTACCCTAAATGTTCACAAGCTACAAGACATACAGAAGGAAATAGCATAATCTCTATTTTACGGATGGGGGAGCTGAGGCACAGAAAAATTAAGCAACTTTCCCAAGGAGTCTATAGCACAGTCAGAATCTGAACCAGGCCTCTTGATTCTCAGTGCAGTGCTTTAACCTCAAGACAATCCTTCCTGTAGTAATGTTCCATGATTCTCAAGATGCAAGTGTCCTTACGTTCCTTCATTTAATTTAAATGGTGCAGAGCTTTTTTGTTAATTTTTTTGTCATTTAAATTACGAGTTGAGCACCAGCGACAAGTGGTGCATTCCGCTATTGCAATTGAATCAGAGTTCCTGAAGTTTCAACTCACGGATAACCCTGGAATCGCATCTCTCATGGGCATTTTATTTATAATTGTGTCTCCTTTTTTCTTTTCTGAGTATTCTAGAGGATAGGAAAGGTTCCCAAAGAAAGATGAATGAGGTAAGTAAACTATTGAATGAGTTCATTTTAGATGGCTTTGTACAAGTGACAGCTCAAAAGGACAACAGACTAAATGACTCAGAATCATGAGTTGAATTTCACTTAGGCTTGGTATCCTGACACCCATTATATTATCCTTGTTCCATCTTGTACTATAGAAAACGTCTCATTAATTTTTTTCCCAAATGTTCCATTCCATTCATTGAACAAATCCATTTCCCAAGCGCTTTCTTTTTTCATTTTGCATGGATTTATTTTCTTGATGCTCACTAGCATACAGTTCAGAGGATTTTTTCATACCGATATCGCTTTTCCACTGAACGTTACAGACACGCAATAAAAGCAGTTCAGTGGTTTGGAAATAGCTGTTTTTTATGGCTTGTGTTGAATTTTGGCTTCTAACCCCTTTCTAGATTCCAGCCATTTTGTTAGTTCCACATACTCCTTGCTCTCTTTCTTCTTTCCTTTCTGATGCAGGTCAGCCCAGGTTCAGCGACTGGCATAATTTTTAGTTTCCTCTTTCCCTTTGACAAGGTCAAATTCTGCGAGGCTGGCAAGCTAAGCAAAGAGCTGATCATCAGCATGCTGATTATTTTCTGAAGCTTCAGCAGGCTTCGTGGGCTGCAGGTAGGGACTAAAACAGCAGAGCCAACTAGGACCCAGGGTCTTAGATCTGTTGTTTCTGATTCATTTGAATCAGACTGGACATCTGCTTTACACACAAGTAATCAAGGAGTTAAGCCCCCCCAAAATGCCTGAAATGATGGGCTAGCAAAATAACTCATAAGAAGTCATTATTATTCTAATCAGAACTTCCATATAGGACAAAACGCTTAGTGCCCCAGGGTACGTTCCTTGGACCAAATACAAATGTTATTGTATTCTTTCTGTGGATTTTTCAAATTGAGTCTAATCTGCTTGCCCATTGCTAAAATGTTTATGCCTTTAGGAAGTAAAAGAGAAAATCTTTTGCCTGATTATTAGATGGAAATATAATACAAAATGCAGAGGTAGAATGAGGTTGTTGAAACTGAGTTTTTGGTAGCATTTCACTAGCTATCTTTTAACCCATAGCTGTGATAACAAGGAACTCAAATACTCTTTTGAGATTCACAGACATTTGGGATGGAGGAACAATAGGTCAAATACAGCCCTGGTGTAGTGGGTCTGGCTCCAATTGACTTAATTGAAAGTTTTGCTTGCACACACCAGGCCTAGATACACCTCACTGTGTTTTTTTAAAAATTTATTTCAGGGGTTCCCAATTTCCCCCCCTATTATGATCACTTTCTTGATTGTCCAAGTCCTTAATAGACTCATGTATTTTTCTATGAGACTAAATTTCAAAATATTGGGCCGCAAGAGGAAGTCTGGTCTTATGATTAAGGTTCTGGACTGTGATTCAGGAGATCTGGGTCCAGTTTTTGCCTCTATCCCCAAACTTCCTGTGTGACCTTGAGAAAGTCACTGAATCTCTGCGTCTCAGTTCTCCATCTCTAAAAATGTGGATAGTAATTCCGTTGTCTGTCCTGTCTATTTAGACTACAAACTCTTTAGAGAACGGGTTGTCTCTTAGTGTGTGTTTGTACAGCACCCAGCACAATGAAGCCCTGATCTGGGACAGCTAGTCACTGATGTATAATAAATAAATAAATAATAATAATTAATTCAGCAAAGCTGGCACACGGAGATATAAAGTTTATCTTCCCGAGTCAGCATGGTCCATTGTACCAGAGCAAAGTTGATTGGTTTACTCCAAAAAACCCAACCAATAGTCAGTATTTTTCCTCTTCTGCTGTGAATTGCTATTTAGCCTGGGGGAGGGGGAGGAGAAGTTTGTAAGTCTCCCTAATAATTATGTGGTTGGTGCTTTTGCTGTTAACAAAATAAAGACATCCCTAATAAAATGAGTTGTGGGGCTGAGGTGGTGGGAGATGTGGTTTTTAATCTAGCATTGACTTCAGTGGGAGGTGTGGACAACTAGTACAAAAGGAAATAATGGAGTCTTCTAGCCTTAAACTCTATGAATCTATTTCTTCAAGGCAGGTCACAGATGACTATAGCACTTGCCTATCTTGAAGAACATCTGAGCTATATCTGTCCTTAAGAAGGTGATGGGTTTCTCTTTATTATAAACCCAGGACACTCAAACATTTTATTAACAGGAACTCCAGCACTTCTACCACCATCCTTCAAAAGTCAAAATGATCCATTATCTGGGAGTCATGACCCACACTTTGGGAAACTTTGCTCTGCTAGCATGTCTACGTTGAAATAATTGTTAAAACCCCTGGAATAATAAGTAGCGCTTCTCAAACACCCAGAATGAGTTGCAGTTGTTCGGCGGCAAAGCTCCCATTGGTAGTGTTACTGAAAGCATCTTGAACAAAAATCTTGCATGCCTATTGGGCCATCATTGGCTGAGCGTTGTAGATAAGGTGACCACCTTTTCTAAAGGCAAAAGCGGGGCACATGCAGGAACCCTGCCCCCTCCCTGGCCCCACCCCCTGTCTCTCATCCTGTGAAGCCCCTGAGGCCCCACCCCCTGGCCAGGCTGGAGCTGGGCCATGGTAAGAGCTGCCCAGGGAGCAAAGGGCACTATGGGGATCCCCAAACCCTCCACCTGCCCTGGGCAGGGCCTGGGTGCCCCAAGAGCAACCCCCGGCCTCTGCCTCCACCACCCAGGTGTGCCATTGATGGCAGGTGGAGGGACTGAGGCTCCCCACAGAGGCCAGGGTCTCTGTGGTTCTTACTGTTCTGGCTTCTGGCCTGGCGAGAGGGGGCTAAGGCCACCTCATCCACCCCCCCCACTGAGAGAGGCTGGCACCACCCCTGGCTGCCTTAGGCAAGGGCAGAGCAGTACCACAGGGAATCTGGGACAAATGCTGTCCTAAAGTCATTCAACCTGGGACCGGGGTTTGAATTCTACATTTCAGGACTGTCCCACTCTATTTGGAATGGGTGGTCACCCTAGTTGTAGGAGACCAAGGCCACATAGTTATGAACAACCAGTGCAGATGACACTAAGCTAGGGGGAGTGGTAGATACCCTGGAAGGGAGGGATAGGATACACAGTGACCTAGAGAAATTGGAGGATTGGGCCAAAAGAAATCTGATATGGTTCAACAAGGACAAGTGCAAAGTCCTGAACTTAGGATGGAAGAATCCCATGCACAGCTACAGACTGGGGACCGACGGGCTAGGCAGCTGTTCTGCAGAAAAGGACCGGGGGGTTACAGTGGGTAAGAAGCTGGATATGAGTCAGCAATGTGCCCTGGTTGCCAAGAAGGCTAATGGCATATTGGGCTGCATTAGTAGGAGCATTGCCAACAGATCAAGGGAAGTGATTATTCCCCTCTATTCAGCATTGGTGAGGTCGCATTTGGAGTATTGTGTCCAGCACAAGACTTATGAGGAGACACTGAGGGAACTAGGCTTGTTTAGTCTACAGAAGAGAAGAATGGGGGGAGGGATTTGATAGCAGCCTTTAACTACCTGAAAGTGGGTTCCAGGGAGGATGGAGCTAGGCTGTTCTCAATGGTAGTAGATGACAGAACAAGGAGCAATGGTCTCAAGTTGCAGTGGGGGAGGTCTAGGTTGGATATGGGGAAAATGTTTTTCACTAGGAGGGTGGTGAAGCACTGGAATGGGTTACCTAGGGATGTGGTGGAATCTCCATTTTAAGAGGTTTTTAAGATGAAGCTTGACAAAGCTCTGGCTGGGATGATTTAGCTGAAATTAGTCCTGCTTTGAGCAGGGGGTTGGACTAGATGACCTCCTGAGGTCCCTTCCAACTCTAATATTCTATGATTCTATGAACTAAGAACAGAAACAAAAAGGAACTTACACAGAATCAACAGTTTAAACTTAGGCATATTATTGCAATCAAACAAAAATACAAATTGGGAATGGCTGAAATGACCTACATGTGTAAATGTCAAATGATTTCTTTGAAGGTTGTAGTCTAACTTCATGAACTTGAAGGATATTCCTTACCAAGATTCAGGATCATGAGACAGTGAGAAACACAGGTTAGACAAAGAAAAAAAGTGATACTTTGTCAAATTCTTTTCCCTGACCATGAAAGACTGACCCCAATGTACATATATATTTAATCTACCTCTTTGTACCTATACCAATGTACATATATATTTATTCCACCTCTATATCTAATCTACTCAAACGTTTTACAATTCAACTCAGTATTCTAGCCCAGTCATTTTATCTAAGACACACATACCTGCCTATGCTGCCATCGGGTTTTCAACCAATTTGTTGATATTTGTTTTTAATTTGGCTTGATGTCAAGCTTTATGCAGAGTAATTCTTATGTTTATAGTTCATTAAAATGATCCATTGCTTTTCTGTTTTTATGCTAAATTCCAAAATTAGAAAGATGAACACAATAAAATACATAAAGTCATAAGACATTCCTGTTTCTCTTTTGCAACAACAGTTTGTTTATAGAATTACAAATAAAGACTTTCAAAAGAAAATTCGACTCCCTCCCTTGATAGATTCTGTAGTCTCTTCTCAGACCTGTCACTGCAGCATGGAACTACAACTAAACGCATGTGATGTGACATTGCTTGGAATGAGCTGTCTCAGAGGAGTTCCCATTGAAGTACACGCATCACATAGAAGTTCGTGTCTGCTGTTCCAGCCACGTGGAATACAAAATTGAATGTTGTAACACAGCTTTTTTTGAGAACAAACAGAAGATAAATGCCAGATTTTGACACAATATTTAAACCAGCAAAACATAGGGGCAGGCTGGAAAAGCAAGCAAATCTGTTGGAAATCAATACCCTCCCCCCCCACATGTGGAGAGTATTAGGTATCCATCTGGTGTGGGGATTTTCATTTTCCAATCATGGAAGAGGAGGGAGTATCCTCTAATGTCAATCGGTTTGCACCAGTGTTACTCAGAGGAAAAACTGGGCCAGTATATTTAATGAGTATATTCTCAGCTGTGGAGCCAGCATTAATGTATATAATAGGTACTGCATTAACATCCATAAAACCCCTGCACTTCAAATCGTGTTTGTGGTATATGGGGCTGTGCCTTTAAGGACTGACCTGCCCAGATAGACAGCCCATGTGGGATCCTATGAAGCTCTTGTTATGCACAGCCAGTTGGACCTGACCAAAGAATAAAGAGATCTCTTGCAAGTGCCTTAAGCATTGAGTGATCACTGAACATCATAGTGTCCTCCTTCAGCCCACTGAATATCCCCAAATCTTCCCTTTCCATCACAAACAAAGAGGAGCATGCTGGCCCACATTCTCAACTCTGTATGGCCGAGATTAATATGGCATATGCCAACTGCATCAGATGAAGGACAGCAATGAAGACAGTCAGGCAACTGTTTCAATGCAAGAGCTCCAAGGTGGATTCTGATCAAATTTGGTAATTTTGAATTTTGAGAATAATTCACAAATTGCAAAAAAGATTTTTTTCACTTATCTGGTGGCATAGTTGCTCCATTAATGACATGCAATTAGGATGTGCCAAAAATATGCATACATGAAATTCAGATAAGCAAAAGGATTTTTTTTTTTAATTTCACTGAATTTATTCCAAACAAAATGTCCTTTTGTTCACCTCTGGCTGTCACAACTGAAAGGGCAATTCCTGATCCCAGAAGATTCTGCAAAGCCAACCACTAGAAGGGATTTAAATATGTTAATATTGTACTTATGAAAAATTACTAATACTAATTACTAATTTACCCTTTATATCAGTATAAGACTGGTTTCTTTTATTCACACTTGTGTCTCCACATCTTCTATTGCAGGGAGGTGACCAGGCACGAATGAGAACCTACTTGCAGAAGAACTACAGTAAGATAGGGATTCAGTGTTTAACATGCAGCATCAGAAATTGTCTAAAAGAATACTGGTCCCTGTGGGCTCTTTTGTGGGTCAAATCACCATCCTATTTCTGCAGGTATAAGTGGCTTGTTGTGCATAATTTTAACTAACTAGGTTCTTCTAAAGGATAAGAACAGTATTAGCATGATAAATAATCAACAGAAACAGGATCGTTGGTGATTGGCTGCTATTAGACTCCAACAATGTCACTTCAATTATTGTTCTGGTAAACAAAGGATTTCCTAGACTGGTTCTTTAAAGTAAGCAATTCAAGAAAAGGAATGTCAAAAAGTAAACTAAAGGTTTCTGAGGTAATTCAGTTTTGGTTTCCTGTGGTGAATAAGGAAGGATTTCTAAGGGCTGGTCCACACTAAAAAGTTACACTGGCATGGCTATGTCCCAAGGATGTGAAAAATCCACACTTGTGAGAGATGTAATTAAGCTGATCTAAGCCCCAGAGTAGATAGTGCTAGGTCAAAGGAAGAATTCTTCTGTGAACCTGGTTACCACCTCTCAGGGAGGTGGATTACCTATGCCAATGGGAGAACCGCTCCCGTCACTGTAGTAAATGTCTACACTGAAGCGCTTCAGCACTGCATCAAGGCGCCGAGTCTGTGACCCAACACCCACCAGAAAAAAATAGTGGGTGCTCAGCATCCACCAGGGCTAGCCTGGCTAACGATCTGGCAACCTTGGCACTGTTTCATAACCCATCAGCTGCCCTGCCCCACCCTGTCCGCCTGCTCTTGCCTGCTGGAACACAGGCCAGCCTAGCACCCCAGAGCACACACCCTGCAGCAGCCTGAGCCGACTGGAACACCGCTCTGTGCAGCACGGCAGCACAGCCTAGGGAAACAGCCTCCCCCCTCCCTGGCTGCTGTGGGCAGGGGCCAAGTGAACCAGAGCCCCCCTCTTCTCCCACCTGGCAAGATTCTGGTTCACTTGGGCTCCTGTTCTGGCAGCCAGCCCTGAGCAGGGAGGGGAAGCCACCTTCTCCATCTAAGCTCCCACAGGTAGCCGCCGCAGCCACAGGGAAGTGGCTCCCCACCTAAGGAGAGCAGCCAAATGTGCCGGAGGTGACACAGTGGGAGAAGGACAGAGCCACCCTCTGCTCCCAGGTAAGTGAGGCAGGGAGTGGGGGAGAGCATGGCAGACTGGGGCAGGGGTCCACTGTGAGACAATGAGTCACATGACCAGTCACATGTCATCCCCCAAAAATCCACTGAAACTCCCTCCCTCTCCCCGCCACCAGCACCCACTGGCAAAAATAAAAGTTGGCAACTGGTACTTTACATTTTAAAAACAAGGTTGAACTGTTCAAAGCCAAGTAAGGATACTGGACATGCAATTCCCATGAAAATTGATGGTAATTAGGCAACAAAATCCCTGAGGCAGATTTAAAAATCTCAGCCAAAGTGTTCAGTGTCTACATGACTTCTTACATGCTACGCAGTCGGAGACAGGGCAGACAGATGATTAAATGAGACCACTGCTAGTTCTGATCTGTCCAGCCATGAGGGAGGCCAGGGCTCCATTATTGTCTCTGTTTCTCACTTCCAATCCTTGGAGTGGAACGAGGATCAGAGCAATGTGCTTATAGTCTGAAGGGAGTGCTCAACAGAACAGAGCACACAGCTCAACAGAGCAGATCAGAGAGTACCAAATGATTGTTGTCACTGCTTCCTCTTCCAACAGGATGGTGTGGATGAAACAGGACATAAAATATGGGGAAATGCACAGCTCCTATAGACTGTAATAGTGATGTGAAGAACAGGAACATTTTGGGGAAATGCTGTGATTCAGAATGCTTGGGTTTGTTCCTTGTCAGTCAAGGCCAAAAGGGAATGGAGTTCTCTGAACACTTTATTACAGATGAAATATTGTAATCTTCTTTTAGAAGCTTCTATTAGTTAAGTCAAAAATCTATAACTGAGCCTTCTTGAAAGGGTGTATCTTCCATATAGATCTAAGAGGGACAAGGTAGGTGAGGCAATAGTTTTCATTGGACCAACTTCTGTTGGTGGAAGGTATAAGCTTTTGAGTTAGACAGAGCTCTTCTTCAGGTCTAGGAGAGGAAGCAGAGTGTCTGAGCTAAATACAATTTGAGATGGATGGCTAAGCAGAAAGGGCAACATGTTAGAAGTGGTCCATGGCTTTTGTTGTCTGGCAGAGTTATGAATTTTAATTTGCATGCTTGCCTTTTGAAGGTGTTGTCCAGGGTTTCCCTTGAGGACAAGTATGGAAAGATCTGATGTGGCGTGATCACTTTGTGAAAAGTGTTCGCCCACGTGTGACAGGGTTTTGTTTTTTTTTTTGTCTTTTATCATTTTCCTGTGTGAGCTCATTCGGGAGCGCAATGATTGTCTGGTTTCATCCACGTAGTTGTTACTGGGGCATTGGATGCATTGGATGAGGTACACCACATGTTGTGATAGGCATGTGTGGGACCCAGGGATCTCAAAAGGTGTGTTGTGGGGGGTATTGGCCATTGTGGCAGTGGAGATCTGTCTGCAGGTTTTGCAGTCGTTGTTCTGGGAGGGTCCGGTGCAGCTTTGAGTTGGTGTGTCCTGGTCGGTGAGGAGCTTGCTTCTGATAATGAACTTGGCGAGATTGGGGTATTGTTTGAAATGAGCCTGGCAACTTAAATCCATAACTCTGCTAGACACCAAAATCCATGAACTTAACAGGAACACTGGTTTTATGGTTAGTACAACAATTTGTAACACACCACACTGCCTGCTACCTTCACTTGCCCTCTTCAAACCCTTTTCTATTCAGGCCCTTACTGTACAGATTGAGAGAAGAACTTTATATTCTGTTAAGAAACAAAATGAGTAAATGGCATTTGTAAAGCACTGTTATGGTGTATTTACATTGGCTTTTGTCGCTTATTCTGCATGTTGTTCCCTCCTCTGTACCCCGAATGGCCCCTGTTCAGAAAACATTTCATGACAGCATTTAAGCACATACATAATTGCTGCCTGAATAGGATTGGATTCAAACATATTGTTATGTGGGTTCCTGAATCAGGGCCTCTTTGGAGCATAGGTAGAGTTCAATTAATTTGAAAAGCTATAGGATGGAGACTTAGTTGAATCAACATTATAAGAACCTGCAATCACAGTATTCAGCTCTCATATAGAGATTTTCATCTTCAAAGCACTTTGCAAATATTAATGAATTAATCCCATCATGATTCTGGCATTCACATTTTCATTACAATAATGTTAAAAAAAAACTTTTTGTAAGTGTTAACATGTCACTAAACTTTCAAGCTGTAGAAACTGTGCCAGAAAAAGAATATATTCTGTCAAAAGCAAGCAGTTGCTGAAGTATAAAGTGTGGTAAAGAATGAAAGATTATGCATAATAATATTGTTCAAAGGTACTTAAAGGTCACATCTAAATTTTGGGAGCTTTTCCCTCATGAGCAGTAAAACGCTCACTCTTTAAAGAGTTACTACCAAGTTCTTTTTAGTGCTCCCCACTTCCATTTTATGGTACTCTGGTCAACAGCATTATGCTCAAAAGAGAGTGTTTATTCTGCTGTGTCTGCACAGTGGTACCTTTCTACCATGAAAGATTTTTTCCTACAGAACAACTTCCCTCCCAGACCAGATTAGCTTTAGTCAGAATTCTATTTGGTATATTGTGATATAGTTGGAACAATCTGTTTCACAGTGGGTCCAGCCTGGAGAAGTGCTGAGAATCCACTGAAGTCAATGGAGAGCCAGGTGTGCTCAACAAGAACTCAATTCTTCTCCCGCAAAACAGCTTTGTCATTGACTTTAACAGGAAAAGGATTGGGCCCTCATGGATTTTGGGCCCAGATCCTGTAAATAATTCATTTAATCCTATAAACTGCTCAACAGCCTCAATTCCCACTGACTCCTTGTCTTCTACTGGAGTTCATGGCCCTCAGCAAAACCTTCCTATGTGATAACACTTTCACGTCTTAACAAGAATGGCACTCACAGTGAGAACAACCCTTTCTACCCATCCCGGCCAACAAAGGAAAAGCAACAAATATAAAAGCAAGCAACCAACAAAAGATCTGAAACTATTAAAAGAATGAACCAACCAAAAATTAATACATCAAATAACCCTAGTTCCAGCAAAGGATGTAACCCAAAAGAGGAGGAGAGACAGAGCTGCCATGAAGTCCAATAGGGACTTTATTATCACTAAAAGATTGTATGCAGTGAGAAGTTCAGATACGACATAGAGAAGTAGCAGGATAAAATATTCAGCTAGAGAAAGAAATAGCACCTTTGAATAGGTGCTGAACGCCTGTTAGGTTTGGGCCCTATGCTACTTTGGATTCTTTCAGCCGAGATCTCAAAGCGTGTACAAACATTAAATCAATACTTAACTGCAGCCCTCCACAGTAAGGACTTAGTGGGCCCGATTCTGATCTCACAATCTCTGATGAAAGTCAGGAGTAAGTCCGCTGAAGTCAATGGAGTTATACTGGTTTCAAATCAGAGGGAGTGTGATCAGAATGAGGCTCAGTGTCTTGGTGCCAATTCTATGCTTTGGATGCTAATATGGCTCCTGACGTCAGGGAGTTCTTGAGGTTTCATATGTTTTATGTAATAAAAGTCTGGACATATTGTGATTAAAAGCATGCAAGAAGATCACTGCATTTGCATGTGAAGGATGTGAAGTTGAGCACTAGGCACTCCCAACGAATTCACTGCTTCACTTATTTAAAAAAAGAGAAAAACTCAAAAATCTGCGAACTCCTAATACATATTTCATGTCTTTTTCCCCACTTGGTGTCTCTGAACAACACATTTCAGCACTTGTTTCTCTTGCTAGATATTCAGTGACCTAAAACAATAACCCTTCTCTGATGTAGGACTAATTGGGCTTTCATTTGAATGCTGCTGTGAAACTAGTGACCTAGCTGTGGTGAAAAGTAACCTCTCATCAATGGGTTGCTATTTACACTTTTCATAATCCCTTCATCATGACAGGAATTCTGAAACAAATAGTGCTTCTGGAATCAGGGTGACTTACAGCTGTTCAGAGAGAATGCTGTGGAGCTGACATTGTTTCATGCACAGTCACCCAGCTACAGCTTATGATCCCTTGCCTGGTAAGCCATGTCTGCTAGATGTGTAGGCTCTTACGCAGGTGCCCATCTCCGGTTGGAGTGCTTGGGTTTAGACATGTTCACTTGTTCTAAATACAGCCAAAAAAATACAGCCAGTAGGTTTTTAAGGGCTCACTCCTGCTCCATTGAAATCAATAGGCATTTTGCCATTGACTTCAATGGGAGCAGAATAAGGCAATATGGTTCAGGAACACAGTTGCCCTGGACAGCTTTTTTGTACCTGCTAGGGTGGTGCAAAGGGACTACTGGACTAGAATAATCCTTCTACTGCAGGTACAGAACTGGTTCAGCCAACTCTGTGCTGCCCCCATAGGTGCCTCTCTAGTGCAGGGAGAGTTCTGGGGCATGGCAGAGAAGAAAGGTGGCAGACTGGGGCTGGGAGAAGGCATGGTTGAGGCATTATTAGGCTCTGGTGATTATATGTTCCTGCAATGGCTCAGAAGGGCTACCGAAGCAGAGGTGTGAGTTAAGGTAACCACCAGGGATGCCCTAAGCTTGCACTAGAAACCACACTGGCCTCCAACCAGTCCCTAAATAAAGGAGGCACAAGCCACTTCTCCTGTCCTCACACCAGACTCAGCAGGGACTAACACTGGACCCGATCCTCTAGGGTGCCCTTCTACTCCTGCCTTATCTTCCAAGAGAGCTGCTCAGCAGCTTGCAAGATCAGGCTCATTGCTAGGAAAAAAATGGCTTCTTCTGGCACAGGCCAGGGAGCGAATCCAGCAGAACTGGATGAAAAGTAAACTCTCTTTACTGTCAATTTAACTTAACCTTTTGAGGAAAACTTTGCAACATGTGCCCAATAGAAGATGCTCGCTATGGTCAAAATTGACATCTCTCTAACGATCTTTTTGAAATTCTGTTTCGGCAAATTCCCTGATACATGCCGACACGACAGCCCAACATGCTCTAGGGGACTGAACACCTTACGAGTCTGGTCTGAGATGGAACAAAGTGTTCTTCTGTGCTCTCCCCTGCAGAGCTGTATGAATTATTTGTGATGATTGATTTAGTTGACGTTAGCTCGTGTTTCTGTTTGCTGAATGTCCCTGAGCAGACAGTGCCTTCATTCTTCTCAGAGTTGTTTGTTATTCACATTTAGTCAATGCATGTTTCAAGCATATGCAAACATATTTCAGCACATGGGTTTTTTGTCAGCTGTAAAATACTGCTGTAAGTATCAGATATTTAGACTGTGAAATTTGAGCCGTGTGACTGGTCATTAAATCACATGGTATTGTTTCTGTTCCCTAAATGGATAATGGGAATTTATAGACAGGAGGAGAAAGGAGCCCTTTTATCCACTACGAAGAAAAATAGCCACCTCTTTGGTACAAATTGCCTAGAGGGGCTCCATTCACAAACAGATGTAGGATCAGGTCAGTGTACTGGGAAAAAAGGGGCGATCTGCAGATGACATAATTCACCGTTATTCTGCTGAGTGAGAAGCTGATGGTAATACCACAATAGTGCCAGCCACTACTGAGGAGACACACGAGGGTAGCACTATGGGACAGATGGGCAAGCGTGAACTTCCCAGGAGTACCATGGGGTGGGAGGCACCTTGCTACCACCTGCCCTGAGCCTGAGGAAACCTAGACTGTGCCTGCTGTAGGTCATCTCTGATTCCACCAGTGTCGGGCAACACAAGCATTCCCCTCTTGGTCTGTGTAGGCCCCACTCTATACAGGTTAGGAAGAGCCACATGGCAGCCTCCCAACATCTCCCTGCAGTGTCCAACTCCTGTTCCACTGGACACTTGCAGCAAACCAGGAAAAGAAAAGTGATTCAAGTGTTGGCAAGTGGAAATACTGGAAACAAATGGTTATATATAAAATAAAATCATAACACACATTAACGGCATATTGGGTTGCATTAGTAGGAGCATTGCCAGCAGATCGAGGGATGTGATTATTCAGCATTGGTGAGGCCACATTTGGAATATTGTGTCCAGTTTTGGGCCCCTGACTACAGAAAGATGTGGACAAATTGGAAAGAGTCCAGTGGAGGGCAATAAAAATTATTAGGGTGCTGGAGCACATGACTTATGAGGAGAGGTTGAGGGAACTAGGCTTATTTAGTCTGCAGAAGAGAAGAGTGGGGGGGGATTTGATAGTGACCTTCTACTACCTGAAGTGGGTATCCAGGGAGGCTGTTCTCGGTGGCAGATGACAGAACAAGGAACAATGGTCTCAAGTTGCAGTGGAGGAGGTCTAGATTGGATATTAAGAACAACTTTTTTCATTAGGAGGATAGTGAAGCACTGGAATGGAAGAGGTGGAATATCCATCCTTAGAGATTTTTAAGGCCCAATTTGCTAAAGCCCTGGCTGGGTTGATTTAGTTGAGGCTGGTCCTGCTTTGAGCAGGGGGTTGGACTAGATGTTTTCCTGAGGTCCCTTTCTATCGTAATATTCTATGATTCTATGATGCTAGAACCTAGAGAATTAACTAGATACGTTCGTGTCTTATAGAATAATACCCAAAGTCATACCATAATTTTACAGCCTGGCTAGGCTGTGATCTTCCATTCATGAGACCATGATGTCAACTTGCTGCCTCATTGAAAGAATCAGGGTTTCTGTTTACACCCCAGATATTGCAAAACAATCCCCTGGCTTTATTCATAAACAGGATGCCCCCTGCTGGTTGTTTTTTTCTTGTATACTCCTTTGTTGTAGGCTTTGAGATCTCTTAATCAGCATCTGGCTCAGTGCAAATAGGCTTCCATTGTAAGGCACACAAAACACAGTGCCCAGCCAGGAAGATAAGCGTCTGTTACTCCCTGCCTGAAAGGAACCTCTCTGAGACATGTCACATCCTGGTTGCCTGTCTTAAGAACATAATTTTTGGTATAGACACATAATTCCTTAAATATTATCTGTACATACATTGCACAATGACGATAGCAGTAGGCTTATACTACCAACCATCTGGTCAGGATAGTGATAGTGGCTGTGAAATGCTCAGGGAGATTAGAAAAGCTACAAAAATAAAAAAATCTCAATAATAATCAGGGATTTCAACTATCCCCATATCGGCTGGGTACATTTCACCTCAGAACAAGATGCAGAGATAAAGTTTCTGGACAGCTTAAATGACTGCTTCTTGGAGCAGCTGGTCCTGGAACCCACAATTCTTGATTTAGTCCTAAGTGGAGCACAGGATCTGGTCCAAGAGGTGAATATAGATGAACCACTTGGCAATAGTGATCATAATATATTACAATTTAAAATCCCAGTGAGGAGGGGGGGAGGGGAACACCTAAGCAGCACACCAAGATAGCATTTAAGGAGAACTACCCAAAAAGGAGGAAGTTAGTTAAACAGAAATTAAAAGATACAGGGCCAAAAGTTAAATCCCAGCAAGCTGCACAGAAACTTTTTGAAGACATCATAATAGAGGCTCAGTTTAAATGTATAGCCCAAATTAAAAAACATAGTAAGAGGACCAAAAAAGGGCCACTGTGGATAAACAAGAAAGTAAAAGAAGCAGTTTGAAGCAAAAAGGCATCCTTTAAACAATGAAAGTTAAATCCTATAGAGGAAAATAGAAAGAAGCATAAACTCTGGCAAGTAAACTGTAAAAATATAATTAGGAAGGCCAAAAAAGAATTTGAAGACCAGCTAGCCAAAGACTCAAAAAGTAACAGCAAAAAAACTTTTAAGTACATCAGAAGCAGGAAGCCTGCTAAACAACTAGTGGGGCCACTGGCAATCGAGATGGTAAAAGAGCACTCAAGGAAAATAAGGCTCTTGCAGAGAAACTAAATTAATTGCTTACATCAGTCTTCACAGTTAAGGATGTGAGAGAGATTCACAAACCTGAGCCATTCTTTTTAGGTGACAAATCTGAGGAACTGTCCTAGATTTAGGTATTATTAGAGGAGGTTTTGGAATAAATAGATAGATTAAACAATAATAAGTCACCAGCACCAGATTGTATCCATCCAAGAGTTCTAAAGGAACCCAAATGTGGAATTGCAGAACTCCTAATTGTGGTATGTAACCTATCATTTAAATCAGCTTCTGTACCAGATAACTGGAGGATAGCTAATGTGGTACCAATTTTTCAAAAAGGCTCCAAAGATGATCCCAGTAATTACAGGACAGTGATCTTAACTTCAGTACTAGACAAATTGCTTGAAACTGTAGTAAAGAACAGAATTATCAGACACATAGATGAATACAATCTGTTGGGGAAGAGTCAACATGATTTTTGTAAAGGAAAATCATGCCTCACCAATCCACTAGAATTCTTTGAGGGGGGTCAACAACTATGTGTACAAGGTAATCTCATAGTTATAGTGTACTTAGATTTTTAGGAAACCTTTGACAAGGTCCCTCACTAAAGGCTCTTAAGAAAAGTAAGCAGTCATGGGATAAGAGAGAAGGTCCTCTCCTGGATCAGTAACTGGTTAAAAGATAGGAAACAAAGTAGGATTAAATGGTCAGTTTTTAGAATGAAGAGAGGTAAATAGTGGTGTCCCCCAGTGGTTTGTACTCAGAAAAGTACTGATCAATATATTCATTTGGAAAAAGAGTAAACAGTGAGGTGGCAAAATTTTCAGATGATCCAAAGCTATTGAAGATAGTTAAATCCAAAGCAAACTATGAATAGTTGCAAAAGCTCTCACAAAACCATATTTCTGCTGAGAAATTTCACTCTGTGGCCCATAGGACTAGCCTGCTTATTTGTGTATATATCTTTTCTTATTCATTTAATTGCTTGTGTTATTACAATAGGTTTATAAATTTGTATTAGAGTATTTTGACTATAATGCAAGAAACCTACAGGCCACATCCTGTAAGAACTGCTAAGGCAAGTTAACATACATATGTTTGGGACATTTAACCTAAATAAGTAATGATGACCTAAAGCATGAAGTATGTATATGTTTGTAACCTTTATTCTAGATAAGTCAGAATGCGTTAAGATTGGTGGGGCTACCTCAGTTCATGCTCTCAGTATACTTAACAGGTACACCACAAAGAACATGGTTTGGCCAGAAATAACAGAGGTGAGAATGAGCTAATTGTTTGTATGAACATGCCAGCCTATAGATACTCTAGATAAAATAGATACTATAGATACGATAGTACCCTCATATTTTGTGGGTGAGGAAGTGAATTTTGGACATGGAAGGAGGGCACATAGTGCTCAGGTTATCAGAGGGGCAACCCACCATGTTAAATTAGTCCTATCTATAGAGTTCCTTTTAGTTCTAGTTTGATCTACAGTTTGTGTCTTCTCTAGTTTTATAGCTCCTATAGTCTTAGTCTTAATTTAAATCTTAATCTTAATCTCAGTTTTAGTTTTATAGTACTCAGTTCTTAAATTAGTTAGTTGATTCAAATTCTAAGTTAGATCTTATAGTCTATCTATAGCTCTTAGCTCTCTAGCATCTCCTAAGCTCTCCACCTTGCACTCGAGAAGTGAGGAACCTGGACATCAGCATACGAGAGGCAAGGCTGCTCCTTTGTCTCTTATCACCAGGTTATCAAGGAAGGGTGTAAGTATATTAGTGTATTGTATATAATACCACATGTATCTCTAGAACAATATAATTGCCTATGTAATTCTGATTAATAATCAAATGGGTAATAAGCATTCTATTTTATCTCAATAAAAGTCTTTATGGCTATATTTTGTTCTCAGTGTGAATGTCCTTGTCATATATCATAAGGGTCCTTGCAAAGCTCTGTGTAGCCTGATTCTGGAACAGGAACCTTATCTTCTGATTAGATTGACTTAGATAAACAATAATATTAAGCACCTAAAACACTGGACAACAAATTTTTTCAAAAGTGTTGCTTCCTCAGAAATTATTTTAGATTATGCTAGACCACTTGAAGCTGAACACAAATATAATTTCAAACTACTAGTATCACATCGGAAATTGGAGAAACAAGAAATTGACTTTTATTGAGTGTAATGCATTTAATTGCATAATGGTGCTGATGCTTTGCAATAGGTCAACTGAGCTAAAAAAGTTTTGTTGATGATTTTCCTTAGTACTCAGTGTCTGCGGCTTCTTGTTTAAGTGTACAACAATAATCGGCCAGAATAGATGGATTCCAGTTGCCCTGATACCGTTTTTCCATTATCAATGTCCTGGTAAAACCTTTCACCATGCTCATCACTGACTGCACCAAGATTTGCAGGGAAGAAGTCTAAATGTGAATACAGAAAATGAATCTTTAGTGACATGTTGCACTTCATGGTTTTGTACGCTTGAAGCATGTTGTCAACAAGTTGTACGTAGTTTGGTGCTCTGTAGTTGCCAAGAAATGTATCGCGGCTGTTGGGACATTGGCGAGACATTTTACTATCACGAATCCTCCTGAAAATACAATTGCTTTATTATTGTGAATACACACATGTTATGCACATAGAGCATGTGCATCAACATGAATGCAAACTGATATAAATGCAATGCATAGAACGGTGTGTGCAAAATGCTTTTATAGCCTTTCTAAAACCTGTCCTGCCAGCATCCCCCGGCCTAAGCCTTAGCATTCCCACTGCATGTTGTGTAGCCTGCACTAGGTGCAGTGTCACTGCATGCCCAGGTATGCTTGGACACAAGATAGAAAACTTTTCAGCTTACATTGTGGGCAACATTTTAATAGACTTAAACTATGAATTGAAATAACAAATATAGGCGATTTAAAAAAAAACGTACGTGATAGGGAAATTTCATGGTGATTTTTGTAATCAGCAGCCCAAAATCCATAAGATACAGCCAAAAGTATTCAGGAAGCACCTGAATCTTTGCTGTCCAGTGAAATCAGGCAACAAGCTGGCAACAAGCAGGAGGTTCGAGGAGTGTGTGATAGGAATTTTTAGGAAATCTAGGTGTTTCTAGACACCTGGGAGACTCACCTGCAGCAAATTAGAGCTAGAGAGCAAAAGGGAGAAAAAGGATGTGTGTGTGTGTCTCAATTTGACAATCTGCCTTGAAGCACTGGAAACCTGATTTCCTTTGAAATCCACAGATTTCTTGGCAGTGGCACTTCTTGTTCTTTACTGAAATTTAGAGCTTGTTTAAGCTGCCAGCTAAATTTACGTGTAGTATTTAATCTTACAAGATAAAATTGTACTGTTTTAAAGTGATATACACATTTTAGGGGCTTTGGGGGAGTAATGTTGAGGTTACAGAAGTACAAATAATCGCAGTAGCACTGGGACCCAGTGACCCACGCCTTGAGGTGGCAGGATTGTTGATTTTTGTTTAAGCCGCTATAAAGGCTGCAGTAGTTCAGTCTCCACAGCTCTCCTGGGCTTTACCCAGATCCACCTATCATCAACTGACCCCGGCTGTATGGAAACTCCTGAATGGGTAAAATGACCTCTCAATCAGCTAAGAGCACATAAGCCATAGAGGGAAGAGAAGGGAGCTCACCCCCACCCTTCTGTTGTTTCTTGGGACTTGTTTGAAGTAATTGTTGAGACCGATCTAGAATAGTATTTCTTTTTATTATTATGGAAGGGATGCCTACAGATTTAGAGTTAACATTATAATATAGCATTTATTCTATAGTGTTGAAAATTAGGTTAGCCAATAGAGTTTAAGTGAAGTTCTTTATTTTGGAATTTAAATGCATTTTATTTAGTGTTAATTTGAGTGAAGCGAGGGCAGTAAATTCTGTGGGCAGTGCCTGCAGCATGGCTTTGGTAAACTTTGCCAGAAAATACATTAAGAAACATAGATGGGGCTTAGTACAATCGAGAGACAGTGAAATTATCTCTGAACATTTTATTCCACGGGGTTTTGTGAGTCAAGTATTTGATATGGAAGTAGAGCAGAAGAAAAGGAAGGCTAAAGAGGTGAAAGGAATTGCTGTGGAATGCTTGCTGATGGCTTGTAGCACATTTGATAAAAAATGGAATAAGAAAATAGAGATACTCAGACAAGCCCAGCAAACTTTGGAGGAGAAAGAGAAGGCTATCTGGAGTGAGCAAATTGGCTACATGTAGCTTCGGAGGAGCTGTTAGTACTTTTTCAAAAGGGACAGAAGTTAGAGAAAAAGTTAGAGTAGAGTTGGTATCATACTGGAAGCCGATGAGGAAACTCACTGTTGGCAGGACCGGGCAGCTGGCAGCTTAAGATCGTTGGATGGCTATAAATCAGACCACGGTCAGTTGTTAGATCAAACCAGTGAGTTGGAAAGTATTTGTGAGGTGTTGGAGAGAGAGAGAGAGAAGACAAATCAGCACAGAGCACTACCAGAGTATGGCACGGCTGCAGAAATGCCTGCTGTGAGCTCCTTGAGAGAGAGAGCAAGCAAAGAGATGCAGATGGTGACACAGATTGTCAAAGAGAGAGGACGGAGCTTCAGTTCCCAACCCCATTGGGATGGTAGAACTGACAGAAGGCCAATTACCAGAAGTCAGGCGAGAGAGTTAGCTCAGGCTGACATGGTCCCTTCAGGAGCAGAGTCAGAGGTAAAGTCTGAGGAACCGCAGGGAGAGCCAGAAAAGGAAGTTAGCAGTGAAACAGCCAAGAGCAGGCTGCAAGCAGAAAAGGAAAGTCCCAGAGGGGCACAGGAGGAGGTGGAGTCGAATGTCATCTTAGAGAAGGTGATTAGTGATTCAGAGGATGAGACAAGCGGAGGAAAGGGGGAGGAGATATCCTCTCTTCTGTTATCATCTGCCACCGTTACAGAAGGGGGAATGCCTTTGGAGACTGATTGCACAGGGATTAGAAGATGCAGTGTCACAAGTGGCACAGGTAGCTAGTGCCTGTCATATCATCTCTAGGTTACAGCAGAGATGACATATCATCTGTAGGTTACCAGAGAGAAATACACCAGGGATGCCATCCCTGGGTTCCCACCTAATGTCACATTCCCACCGTATAGCTCAAGAAATCTCGCCCCTTGGGGTGGTAACTTGTCATTTGGACAATCCTCAGCACTACCTAGATCCCTTGAATTCTGTGGACCTTCTTCACCTCCTTGGCATATGTTGGTATCACCTGGTGTACTTGTATAGCACCCAGCCATACCTCTTCAGGAACTGAAGGATGTCCTGCGGCAGTGTAGAGAAGCCTTAAGCGGGGAACATAGTGGTTTTATGGAAAGTTACCCTGATCACTCAACCCAGGATTATATTTTGGGGGACAGCTCTGATAGCGCTGATGGGGGGAAGTGCTGATCCAGGTAGGAAGGGAACCCCCCCATTCTAATTCAGGGAGTCAAACCCCAGAAATCATAAATTCAGATTCAGATAGAAGAAGCCCAATTCTGGGCTCGGGAAGGAAAACCCGTTTCAGATTGTCCCCTGGCAGTAGTTGCTGATATTAAGACCCTAGATTTAGTGGCTAAGCAAGTGGAGATGATGAAGGATTCTGTTGCAGTATATGTTTGTCTTGCCAAGGGAAGACTGGGTTAAAATCCTACAGCTCACAGTAGGTCGTACCTCACCTCCTGAGCATCGGGTTGGTGAGAAATCTTTTAAAGAAACAGTAGCCCTATTGGAACATACGCAGCACCCAGGGCAAGCTGGAGTGTCCATCCTGTCCAATCTAAAGCAAAAATCTAATGAGTTTTTGCTTTAGGCCTGCACTCTATGGATCAGTTTGTGCCTGGTCCTTTAACAAGTTCATAAATTGTGGGAGCACAAAGTACCCTTCTTTTGTGTAACCTGCACAGAGGACAGCCCCAGCTGCAGTTCTTACACACTCCTGAAAAGAAGGCTTTAGCTGCCCCCAGTGAGCACAGAGGGGACAGGCAACCCCTCCCCACACTGCATTGGCAAGGAAAGCTGTCCAGATGTGCAGGCGAGACCTGTGCTACAAAGAGTTACGTTTCAGCGGGAAGTTTCAAGTTGCCGCACACCCCACAACTACTAGCACGTTGTGCCAGACAATGGCTAAACACTCAAATAGCTTTACAAATCCATGGAACTCTGTCAAATAATGCCAGATGAGGTTCTGGCACAGATCTCTCCTTCACAAATGCACAGACAGGAACAAGTTGCAGAGACTGAGACAATGAATACAGCCAGCCCATATTATGGCAGTACCAGAGTGTGGTACTTGCTTTATAAATTACTTCATAGATTCCAAGGCCAGAAAGGATCATTGGTGTAGAACACAGGCCATAGAACTTTCCCAAATAATTCCTAGATCATCTCTTTTAGAAAAACATCCAAACTTGATTTGAAAATCCAAGTGATAGAGAATCCTCCACAACCCTTGATAAGTTGTTCCAAGGGTTAATTACTCTCACCATTAAAAAATTATGTCTGATTTCCAGTCTGAATTTATCTAGTTTCATCTTCATACCTTTCTCTGCTAGAACAAAGAGTCCAGTATTAAATATTTGTTCCCCTTGTAAATACTTAAAGTCTGTAATCAGGTCACCTCTTAGCTTTCTCTTTGTTCAGCTAAACAGATTGAGCTCCTTGAGTCTATCACGATAAATCATGTTGACTAATCCTTTAATCATTCTTCTCTTCGCTGAACCCTCTCCAATTTATCAACATCTTTCTTGAATTGTGGACACCAGAACTGGACACAGTATTAGAGCGGTGGTCACACCAGTGCCAAATACAGGAGTAAAATAACTTCTCTACTCCTAACCAAGATTCCTCTGTTTATGCATTCCAGGATCGAATTAGCTCTTTTGGCCAAAGCAGCACATTGGGGGCTCATGTTTAGCTGATTATTCACCATAAACTCCAGGTCTTTTTCCGAGTCGCTGCTTCCCAGGTTTTCCCAGGTCTTGGAAGTTATTCTAAAACCTCCTCAGTCACCACTAAAATATTACAGGTTTCCCTGCGGACAACAGGGGTGCATCTTGGTGAAGCTGTTTAGGAAGGGTGTCTCTGCACTAGAACATTGCCAACACCAAACATTCAAAAACTCTTGCAATCACATGATTCTCCAAGCTGTGGCTTTCAAAAAAACACCCACTATAACAGGCAATGCCAATTCTGCTATTGCTTCCACAGTCTGGCCCTCAAAAATTAGGCCCCAGCAATGACTTCTGCAATAGCCCCTACAGATAATAACAGCCAGGTCCTTGGCAATACCCTCAACAGCACAGAGCTGATGAAACAGCCCTGCATCGTGCCTCTTGTAGTTCCCAGGGAGAACTTGAGGGAGGACGTTTTGGCCGGAGCACACTGGACTCTGACAACTGTGATGCTTAACAGCTTCCTACAGAGCCAAAGCTCAGTGTAAGTTAGAGCACTTAGAGAGTTAGAGAGAACCCTAGGAGTTTAGGCCACAGCCCCTTCTGTTCTCTGTCTGCCTCTAGAGTTCATCTTTGCCTGCCCCCATCCTCACCCTTCTCTTTGGCTGAACAGAGCCAAGCTCCAGTACAGCCTGGCTTTGGGGCCTTAGCTTTTGATTTCCACTGTGGGGGTTTGAAGGTGGTTTTTAAGAATTCTTTATCCTTTTCTTTTCATCTTACAGTGTGTGATGGGTTTAATACTGCACGGATGCGGCGCTTTTATTAGACAATGTTTCTTTTGTCTGGGTTGGTCTTTCACTGCTCCCAGGTGGGTCTGTGTATTCCAAAGTTTTATCTTATTATTAAAGCTGAGGGATCCTCCATGGGTTTGTATTCTTGTGTCTTATCTTTTTGCTTGGAGCTGAATGAGTCAGAAATCTTTGTGTTTCTGCTTGATTGCATTATTCTGCTATCCTTAATATGGCCAGTGTGAATCTTATCACCTAGAATGGGGAAAGTATTCATTTTCTTGTAATAAAAGCAACACATCTGAACGCACTTGAGAGGTAATCAGGCACAAATAATACTTCATCTGATTATCTGACTCTGAACTTCTGAAATTACCCAGACACTGACTTGATAGCATTGGGGCAGGGTGGGGGAGGTTTCCCTATCATTTAATATTTTGTAAGCGTGGATTAGGTTTTTGCTATGCACAATGGTGTTGGTAATTTCATTACACTCATAAGATCTCAGTGTTATATCACGTGTCACCATAAGCTACTGCAGGAACAAGACATTATTTTTAATGGAAATAATGCCTCATGGTACTACAACTCATCACTGGCTCTCTCAGAACATGCTCTCTAAGCAATTATCTTTTTTGTAACAGACAAATTATCACAGCCTGGAGGTTGTTTTGTTCTGAAAAAGGAAACTTAATGCTCTTTCTTGTAAACCTTGCCCTCAATACTTCTGATCTTGCTTTTTCAACTAAATATCATTCCTTAAGTTGTAGACTTCTGGTTCACAGTCACACAAAATTGTAGGGAGTGGAAAGCATCTCCATCATAATCTTGAATCAGCAAAGGATAAAACTGCAATTTATTTAGCTAGCAGAACCAATATATATCTTAGTGATGGGCAAACCTCAAATGGTTCAAGTAAGCCACCATACTTACCCAAGTTTTTTGATCTACTAATTAGCTCTCTCTCAGTGCATTTCTGCTTTAGTAGCCAGAGATATCAGCAGCCTCTATAATTTAGCAAATAAGGGCATAAGATCCAATGGCTGGAAGTTGAAGTCAGTAAAGTTCAAACTGGAAATGCAATTTTTTGACAGGGAAGCTAGTTAACCATGGAAATAGCTGCCAAGTGATGTGGTAATTTTTCCATCACTTAGAGTCTTTAAATCAAGATGAGATGTTTTTCCAAAAGATGTGCTTTAATTCAAGCATAGGTTAGTAGGATAGACAAAGGAATCACTGAGTGAAATTCTGTGGCAGAAACTAAGCAGGATATCAATCTACCTAATAATGGCCCCCTTCTGGCCCTAATTTAAACATACCTCCTGGTTTTGGCTACTTGGGAAGTATCATAAAGTTTATATTGTTTCCACATATCAGATTCCAGAGACCTTTAGAGCACACAGCACTGACAGAAAATGGAAGAGGACGGGAAGGTAACAGACATTTTTTAACCTCAAAAAGGATTTGGCTTCAGTAGTGAGCAAAAGTCATTAGCATATGAAGGCAGCTTAGCAACATATGTGAAATGAAGTACCGGTCTCATTCTACTCTATAAAGGAGAAAAGGTCATGTAATGAAGGTCATATATGTAACTATATAGGCAAAGCCACACTCCAAATTGACACCTTTTGGGGGCTTTCTCAGCAGAGACTGAATTATTGAATCCTCTCATCTTCCAAAATGGTGTTTCACTTTGGTACAAAGATTTGGCCAGTTCCTATTTCATTTGAATTGGTCCTCTACTAATCTAAAGCCTCTGCTGGAAGCTAGACTTGCTGGATGCACAATTTAAGGCATATCTAAATGATTAGCAGAGACTATTCTAACAAACCAAGGACATTTTGGCATCCAACCTTGCTACATTCTGCTCATCTGTGTTCCTAATAGATATGGCAGTTCTGACAAACAGGAACTAATAACTGAAAGCCAGTTGTCAGAGAGCACAATTAATCATTTTGAGATCAAAATTATCCAGAGTTTTCAAAACTCACTATTTGCAATATTAGAAGTTGTAGCAGTTGCCTACAGGAAGCGTTTGAATCAGAGATGAGGCAATTTTCTACTGACATTTTAAAGACATGTCTAGGTTATATACAGCAAGCCTAGTATATTCTAAGTTAATGGACCTTTTGATTAAAAAATTTAGGAGGTTTGTAATCTTACTCTGTGATCAGTAGTTTTTGATTAGAATGGTAAAAGGGCCAATGACAATTCAAACGTCAATTATGGATTGTCGGTTTCTGTCTGACTTTTGGAGGAAAAGGGCTCAGAATTTAAATGATGTTCAAATATTTCTGAATAATATGATTTCAATGCTAGAAAATTCAGTCTGAACATTAAATGAATAAGATTGTAGCAGAAGAGGCAAAATTTGCAGAAGCATGATGTGCATGCATTTATGTAAACACTGTAAATCCTCTATATAAATGCACAGAAGGCTTCCAATAAAGGATTAAAACACAAACAGCAATAATCTTAAATAGGTTCATCTTCTTTGAGTATACTGATCCAGCCTATCTCTGCATAACAGGAAATGTACAGGCTTCTGCATCCTCATGAACTGAAGTGGTAGCCAGAGAGTATGGCTTGTGAGGTAATGGGGATGAGAAGTTATGGGACTACAGCTGAACAAAAATTCTATACAATTTTGCTCCCTTCCCCCAAAAAAGACCATCCCAAAGCAAAAAAAAAAAACAAAAAACCTGGTCAAAGTTACAGAGAAACTCCCATCCTGACATCTAAGGGGATGTGTTAAAAGGCAAGACATTTACCTGAATAAATCTATGAATCTAAATGTCAAAGGATGAGCCAAGAACCAGGAAGTGAAGGGTGGTAGGGATGAAATTCCATTCATTATCATCATTTTTTGATTTTATGGGAGTTTCCTAAAATGTCAAGATGGCACATCTCCCTTTTCCTAGGTTTTCAGGAGGTGGCTAGCTGCCTCACTTCTTTCCTCTTAAGTCCTCAGAGGTTATCAAACTATATACAACCCCTCCATATCTTTCTGGAATCTGATGGGGAACAGATGGCATGTCCACTATTCATTAAGCAACAAGGAGAGTATGAATTCTTCTGCTGGTGCTGCTAATCCCACAAACAATTTACCCTGTCGTATGCTTAACCTACAACATAACTGAGGCACAGAGAGGTTATGTGGCTTGCCCAAGGCCCCCTAGGCACCTATTCTGCAAGTTGTTCAGTAAAGGTATAATGCCCTGTTAAAGTCAATTGGGCTCCCCACAGGCACAATTTACAGGGCTGTGGCTATAGTTGGTCAATGGCAGAGTCAGGAATAGAGTCGTGCTCTAATGACCTGCTAATATTTGCCACTGTATTTGCTCTCTTCAAATATTTTTTAAATAGTTAACTTTTCAAAAAGAGCTTTTTGACTCCTTCCTCTCTCCTGCCCTTTTCTCCATTGAACTGGGTAGTATAATTCAGGTGTAGAGACAGATATGTGCTATGAAAAAATATATGCTAGCCATGATTAAAAAGAATGAAAATAGTTTAGTGAATTGGCCGTTGAAGAGGTGAATTATCTAAGTTGTATATTCTGATAAGACTAAATTATGCACAAAGTCTAGTTAAATCCTTGTAATTTGTATATTCTAATGAACAGAGTGATTCGAGAATGATGTTTCTTCTATGCTCTTATACAGAAATTTATGAACTCTATGCTATTACAGTTCAGGATTCCTTTGCCCTAGAGTAGTGATCTCCACAAAATAATTTTTTTCACTATTTGCTTTCTAGTTTGCAAGCATTGGGGATTTTTCCTGCATCAGCCTCAAAACTTAATTTTAGGCTTACTTGAGGAATCACTTTTATTGGATCTCACTTATTACTTGGAGATGCAAATAATACACATGCTCACAGTAACGTTCCATGTCACAGAGCTGGGGCCTAAAAGAAGAAAAGGAGAAACTGGGACACAAACTCTACTTATGGGAGCTTTTCAGCTTTAACTGTCTTTTGAAGATACCTGCTTCAAAATGTATGCAATCATTAAAATACAACTTGGATGCACCTTGATAGTTCACTAACTTCATATGCTAGCACAAAAATCTTCTTTACTTTCATGTCACTACACAAGGCACAGTTAGTCTGGGATTTTCAAAGGAGCCTAAGCGAATTGGGCACCCAAATCGCATTTCAGTGGAATCTGGGTGCCTAACTCTCTTGGAATCATTTGAACTTCCTCACCTAAGTTTCCCTGATCTCATGATTTCCCCCACAGGGAGACCAGGTTGCTTGCTTCTATAAAAGGAAATTGTTGAACAATAGTTACTCAAAAAACATCACTCAATCCTGACAATCTAATCTTTCATTTTTGGATATGTTCATTGAGAAGGTTGAGGTGAGAATGCTTGCAGAGGATCTGCCCATTTGATATATCTTTGGGCACAGACCTGGATATAGTACAGAAGCTGCAATAGTAACTTTCATATATGGTCTCCTCCTGGTGTTGCATAAAGACCAAGTGTCCCTGCTGAAATTGTTTGATATATTAATTAACTTCAGTACAGTTTAGTTGAGAAGGGGCAGTCTGAGCAATCTCATCTGAGCACCTATTCATATCAGAGAGAGGAATGTTTCAAATGCTCCAACAAGCAGGGCTGTCCCAATTCTTAATTCAAGCAGCTGACTTCCGGAATGGACTGTGCTTCTTCCCCAGGCATTTTCCCAGTCTTTAAATCCTTGTGGGACCGCATCTCGGTTAGAAGTTTCTTGTTCACCAAAACTTTCTGGTTCTTCAATATTTCCTGGAAGATTTTGTGGCCCTTGGTGGCCAAGTTGTTGGTTATCTCCTTGGTGTATTTTAGCTCATCAGAGTGAGCACTTTGAAGCTGCATTTTTGATTTTTTTCCAAACATTTTATCCCTTGATCCAATTAAGTTTTAATTTCCACCTGAGTAGATGTGACCTCTGCTTTCAGGTCTTCTTTCAATTTCTCTGAGGAGCCTCCAGCTCTCATTTAATTCCTTTGGAGAAGCCTTCTACCTTGTTTAATTCTTCCTGGCCTGCTTTCATTGCTATTTCGCTGGCTTTGATTTCTGCAAGCACCTCTGCTGTTTACTGTGTCTCTCTATTCAACAGAAAGACATTACAAATTCATAACTTCTCTCCCTGGAAATGTCATCTGCCTAAAAAAACCAATAAACAAAAACCCCAATAATAATAGATTATTGGGGCTTCTTAGTGGGTCAGTTTCCCACTGGCAGGGAGATGTTTGATGAATTCAGGGGATTTTCTCCTAGTTTCTTTTTATTTACAAAATGCACTTAGGTCCTGTTTACCTTGAACAGACATGGTGAAAACAGCAGAAGTACACACAGGCAATTCCTTTTGCAGAAATCTCAGTTTAGGCACCTCAACATCCAGCCCTGTAGCCAGGTATTCAACAACTTATTGGGTCTTTGCATGCCTAGTCACCCTTTACCTGTCTTGTCTGTTGGACTGTAAGCTGTTCAGGGCAGGGGTTGCCTCATGCTAGGTATTTATACAGTGCCTAACACAATGGAGCCCCATTCTCAGTTGGGGCTAGTTGGTGCTACAGTAATCCAAATAAATAATAATATTGACCATGTGCAGTTTAGTGAGAGGTGTGGGACCTGGTGAGCTCATGCAGAAAGCTGTCCATATTGTGCAGGCAGAGCACATGTCTACATCAGGTGGCAAGATTGAGGGGACAGCAAAAAAAAAAAAATGATTAACCAGCCAACCTACCCATCCCTCAGAGGTGCTGGAACAATTTGTATAGTGCAGGTTCTGAGAGCCATTGAACTAAACTGTAAACTCTGTATGTGATGGAAACCACTTGGAGCCAGGGGCTGCAGTAGCACCCCTCGTTTCAGCACCTAAGCCACCCCCTAGCTTTCTCCTGGTACCTTCTCCTCTGGGTTCCTAGTCTGGAGACCTAGCAGTTCTGTGCTTCTCCCCCTAGTGGAGATAGGAGGTGTAGCATTTCGTAGTCAAGCCAAGAGAAGGCCAAGACATGCCTGAAGTGGCATTACAAATGGAGGCTGATGTGGTTTATGGACGACTGTGAGAAAAGACAGAATTTACAGTCATGGATGAGGCTGAAGTAAAGGAAAGCGGGAAAGAAGTGATCAGAGCTGAGCAGTGAGATAAAAGGAAAGATTTGTGTTTGGGGAGTCTCTTCTTGCCAAGAGAAGCAAGCACTTCTTCTCTTTTGGAGATACTTTGCAAATCAAAGCTGAGATGAAGCCACAGATCTGCATAGTCAGTGCAATTTCACAACACATCATTTTTAAATAAAAATTGAAATGTTCCTGTGGTAATTGTTTTACCACAATGGGGTCATTCACGGAGTCCGAATACTGAAGTGACGAAACCGACAACTTCTCGTGGTGAATCAACCCCGCGTTCAGCACACGGGGGGCTTTTATTACGGGCGTGTTGCCAAGCAGATTACATCATGCATACATTATCTTACACCATTTAGGAGCAGCCACATCATATTCTGTTATGAACCAATCACTCGACGCCCCAAGGGCGCTGGCAGCCTGCCCACTCCCTATACATTCCTTTGGCAAAGCAGCAGCTTAGTTTCCATATATGGCAATAAAACACAGACACAGACAACAGATAAACAGGTTACATCAGCTACATTGATTATATGACAATTCTACCAAATCTAAATTATATTAAAGGCTAAGGATATAAGTCAAATTTTAATATATAGCAACATCTCCTCTGTTTTTCTTTAATTTTACTACTATTGACTTTCTTCATTATCGCTACTGGAGAAGGTACAAGGAGTTTTTAGCAAGGGGGCCTCTTCTAACTCCAAGGCAAGTGCCTGTTTACGAGCCAGAGCACTATCCACTGTAGATTGTACCAAGTTCCGGATTAGGGGAATGAGGCAGGGCAAGGCCAAGAGACCCAGAAAGATTATAGCAGCCATTAAGGCAGCCTGCTTCCAGTTGCGAAATAGGCCTCCAAGGAACCCACCGTCGTCCAGCAAACCACTCCACTGCTGTGGGGGCACATGGATGACTCGGCGGAGCTCATCTGTAAGGTCCTTCACAACCTTCCCTACCGGGTCGATACGTAGACAGCAGTTGGACAGATTGAACTTGCCACAGACCCCCCCTTCCGCGGCCAATAGGTAGTCAAGGGCTAACCGATTTTGGTACACTGCGGTACGCAGTTTGTCTTGTTCAGTAGCGATAACGTTGAGAGCCTTATCAATGTTGCGCCCAGCAAGTTCTAAAACATGCTGCAAACGAATTATTCTATTTAACATATAAATGGGAGTTCTATAGCCCCAGGATCCATCATTAGCCCAAGTAGCAGGGTCGTAATAAGCAATGATTCTTTCCGAGGTCCAGACATTATCAGCTTGCCCAATGACCTCGAAACCACCGATACCTGTTCCCACGGTACGCCTTTTGCGTGTGGCAGGACCGGTATCGTATACCCTAACGCCCATTGTCTGTGCGGAAGGAAGGGGGACTAGAAAAAAGGAAGGTCTAATGAATCCCAGGACGCAGGATCCTGTCCAATTTGCTGGAAGGACCTGATATGCTAGATTACCACAGATCCAATACATATTTGCAGGAGTTGTCCAGGGCTGACCTGTGTTGTTTTTAAGAAGATTAGTGAAGTTAAATGGTTTAGGCTGGGACAAATTGGCAACCGAGTACCAGCGTCCCCTTTCCCATTCGCCTAGGCATTGCAACCATCCAACCTGGGGACCCCCGCTTATATTTTGGCGGAGGCATGCCTGACCTACCAAGTTTGAGGTGACTACCCATGTTAATGGCAGCTGCACAGGCTTAAGACGCTTGGTGACATTACCTCCAATACTTAAGTTGTGCAAGAGGTCCGAGGATACTTCCACGGCACTCCAGGGCCATTGATCACCCAAATTGGTACCCCCACAAACAAAACAGTTGGTAACACCAAGCGTTTGTGCAACATCTTCCGCGAACTTAACGAACATATTGGTAGCCTTGTCAGGAATGGCAGGTAGTTCCTCTCTTTGACTAAGGGTATTAAAAACCGACCAGGAATGACTGGTGGTGTTGGGTACGGGATATTGCTTAATGGTGATATAGGACAGTGGGTCATTGCCAGTTCCATCGATACCCAGCCCATAAGTAATTTCCCTTTTATCTCGGCTTGTTTTCCATGTGATTATTACTTGATTTCTTGGCCCTCTTTGAAATTCCTGGATGTCGGGGCAAGTACTACCCGAGTACCCCCCACCAGTATATAGACACACACATTTCCACCCGGAAGAGAATTGACTTTCAGAACAGTCCTCGCGTGAACCACAGGGGCGCCATGTTTGGGGTGCCACATTGGCGCCGAGGAAGGTAGTACTTCTTGGCTGTGACCAATCTGGGGTCTGTTTGCACAGATACTTATGATTACTATGATAGGTGTGTCTCCATGCGGAGGAGCCACAACCATATGACCATGAGTGTTTGTCAAAAGCATCACACACATCAAAATACAGTTTGATACTTTGTCCGGTATAAACGGCTGCAGAGCTATTAACATAAAACAGTCCCCCGTTTGTTCGGCCACCTCTGATGGGAAGCATTCCCACATAAACACTGACGTTAATGATGAGAGGAGTCTGTGGGTTGGAGCACCATGTGGTGGAGTCCTTGATATATATGTCATATTGTTTGTTTTTGTGTATACATGTCCCATTTTTCTTGCTACCATTGGGCGTGATATTTGTGTGAAGAAAGGTGTAGGTGGTGGAGGTACCTTGCGTGGTACGCGTAATGCAGGCAGTACAGCTGGACAAGATGGTAGAAGATGATCGTCGTAGTCGACGAGCAGGGGCGGCCGTACCGGTGGTTGAGTCAGAGATGGTGGTTGAATATGAGGGTGAGTCAGCGAGATTAACAGTTAGTTGATTTTGCCACGCTCTGACAAGAGTAGCAATATAAACAGAAGCAGCAACCAGAATAATAATGGTGAAACAAGGGGGAAGCCCAACGATACAGATGCTTCGAAGGCTCATGCTTACCCCGAGTTGGAAGCAAAAAGGAGGTGAACTGAAGCTTCAGGTTCTTCACTTGATGCGTGGGGGATTTGGGACCGTGAAACTGGATGGAAGGGGCGGACGTTGCGTGAGGGTATCCAGAGTATTCCGTCGTCTTCGGTGTCCACTGCAGCGTAACCCCTGCCCCAAGTTAGCAGGGGGGCTGGCCCCTTCCAAGCAGGATTAGGTAACTGTCTGTAATATACCGGAGGGTGACGCTTTTCAGCCGGCGGAGTCAGGAAGTGTTTCTGAGCCGCGGTTAGTGGGGGATTGCCAGAGAGGTTAAGAAAGTTAAGGGTATACAAGGCTATAGAGAGCAGGTTTTGACATGCAGGTAGCGAAGGAGGGGAAGGGGAAGAGCCCAATTTGCTTAAGGTGTTTTTAAGGGTTAGATTGGCTCTTTCGACTATTGCCTGCCCCTGACTGTTGTATGGAATACCAAAGCGATGCTCTATATTCCATGGCTTGCAGAATGAGGCAAAGGCAGCGCTGCAGTATGCAGGGCCATTGTCCGTTTTTAATATTGCGGGGCAGCCAACGGCCGAGAAGGCCCGTAAGCAGTGATTGATAACATGTGAAGTAGTTTCACCTCTTTGTGGGGATGCAAAAACGAATCCTGAGCAGGTGTCAACGCTAACATGAATATACTTCCAAGGTGAGAAGGGAGGGTATTGCGTGACATCCATTTGCCATATTTGGCAGGCCATTAACCCCCTTGGGTTAACTCCCAAGGGGATGGAATGTGCCTGTTTAGAACATGTAGGGCATTGCTGTATGATAGCCGTTGCTTCAGATTTAGAAATGGAAAAATGTTTTTGCAAGGAGGCAGCATTTTGATGATAATAGGAATGGCTGTCCGTAGCAGCAGAAAAGGAAGTTTTAAGAAGCAGGCAGGAGGCGGAGGGGGAGGCTACCTTATCCGCCTCTTGGTTTCCCTCCGTTAGAAACCCTGGGAAAGATTGGTGGCTGCGAATGTGAGCTATGAAGAAGGGATGTTTCCTTGAGGCTATTAAGGTTTGCAGCGAAAGAAAGAGTGTATACAACTGTTCATCTAAAGCAGGAGATAAATAGGAGTTAAAGATAAACTTTACAATTTGAACAACATAGAGAGAATCGGAAATTACATTAATGGGGGCGAGGGAAAACCGGGAAAAGGCAAGGATGATGGCAGCCAGTTCATTCCTTTGAGCCGAGGAGTAGGAGGGGGAGCGAAGGTGTAGCCAGTCTCCTTTTATTTTAGCTACACATGCGCCATGAGAGCGAGACCCATCGGTGAAGACCGTGAGGGCGTTAGGTAGGGGTGACTCAGAAAGAGAGCCATAGAGGCGAAACGGAATAGTACGAAGTAAAGAAAGCCGTGGGTCTAACGGCACATGATAGAGAATCTCACCACACCAAGCGGCTAGGGCGTCCTGAAGGTAGGGGGAGACCCGGAATAGGGCTTCCCAATCCTTTAGGGGGATAGGGGAGTAGATAGCTGCCAATTCGATTCCTAATATGGCAAGGGAGCGAAGGCGGGCTTTAACAATAAGCTGAGAGAACAGGGCATCTCTGGGGGTAAGGGTAGCCCGAGGGGTGTGAGGGAGGTGTAACCATTCAATGAACAACAGGGATTTAGCATCCTCCCCCAGCTGAGCGATGACAGCTGTGGGAGGAGGGGGAGTGTTTAAAATAAGTAAGCGTAAGGGGGTGTTAGGGAGACACCGGTCAAGTGTGCAGGAGCGCAGAGCTTGATTTATTTCTTCAACCACCCTCATTTGAGCAGAGTCTAAGTTGACAGGGCTGGCTGGGCTGTCATGGCCCTTAAGTGCAGCCATGAGTGGGTTGAGTTGAGCAGTGGTGATGGATAAGGCCGACCGGGCCCAATTTACCGCCCCCAGATATTGCTGCAAATGCACTAAGGTAGTGGTTTGAGGGAGCTGCAATTCTGGGAGAAGCGGTTGGACGGTGGCCTTGAGTATTTTATGACCTAGAAAGATATAGGGGTCCTGTAGCTGAATTTTCTCTTGAGCCACCACCAGACCTTTGGAAGCTAACCAAGCCTGAGCCTCTAATGCTATTTCCAAGAGGCGACAGGAGGGTAGATTTGCATGAAGAAGGATGTCATCCATATAGTGGACGATAGAAACCCGGGGATACCTAGCTCTGAGTGGTGCCAGTACCTCGTGAACGAAATGCTGACACATAGTGGGAGAGTTGAGCATTCCTTGAGGGAGGGTTCTCCATTGATATCTATTAGCTGGATGCTCTTGATTGAGGACGGGGACAGTAAAGGCAAAAAGCATGCAGTCTTCTGGTGCAAGAGGAATAGAAAAAAAGGCATCCTGGAGGTCCATTACTATGAGGGAATGGGTTCGCGGGACTGCGGCTAGGCTTGGCAGACCAGCCTGCAGGGGCCCCATGGGTCTGATGAGTTTATTGACCGCTCGGAGGTCCTGGAGTAGCCTCCACTTTCCTGATTTCTTTTTTATTACAAACACTGGGGTATTGTAGGGGCTATTAGAAGATTCTAGGTGACCTCTATCCAGTTGCTGCTGGACCAGTGCATGTAAGGCCTGAAGCTTTTCAGATGACAGGGGCCATTGGTCCACCCAGACAGGGGTAGGGTCTAGAAGGGATAGGGGAAGAGCAAACATAATGGTTTTGCTTTTACAACCGAGGTTTCCAACAAATGAGTAAAAGCAAAAACACTATGACACCTAACACAAAGACAAGCTGTCCTTGTAATAATTCCAGGTTATAATAATTGTTAATGTTTTTCCATGGATTTGTATGATGTTCTGAGGAATTATTATTCATGTTAGGAAAAGGATAATGAGGCTTTGAACTGGGACAGAATATCCCGACCCCAAAGGTTAATGTGAAGCGGCAAGATTACTGGACGTGCCCGGGCCTGAGTGGAGGATTCCTTATGAGTAACGAGGAGCCACTGGGAACTCACCCGGGATTCCTGGATTCCACCCACGCCGCGTACTGCAGGGCACGAGGTTGTAGGCCACTCAGAGGGCCACTCAGCCTGACGGATTACAGAAACATCGGCGCCCGAATCTAAAAGACCAGAAAAGGGGCGGCCCTCTATGAGAAAGACGCAGAGAGGCTTTTGCTCCAATAAAGGTTGAGTGAGAAAAAGACTGAAGGGGTGTGCGATAGGTGGGCTTAAAGAGGAATATTCAGTGAAGCCACTGGGGTATGGCTCAAGTGCCACACGAACAACGGTGGCGACCTGCTGCCCTTTGCTAATAATGACCGGGGAGGTGGGAATACAAACTAAGGAAACAGTGGAAAAATCCGCGGGCTCCAGGAGAAAAGGAGCGGCCATGACACCTTGGCACACCAAATCTCGATGGGGAAAGGCTAAAAGGGGCAGCGTAGGAGGAAGTTGACATTCCTTGAGGTTTAGAGGGATAAAGTGAGCAATACCTGGAGGATCCATTATAACGGCTTCAGCAGCCTGCAATACAATGGCCTGAAGGATGTTCCTCCGGTCGCCCGGGAGAAGGGGTGAGGATGACCCGTCGGGAGAGGGCGGTCTAACTGCAATTGCCAGCGGCTCTTCTGACACAGGGGGGAGGGCCACTAAAGTAGTCGAGGGTAGAGTCACAGGGAACTGAGCAACCTTGTGCGCGGGGCTGGTTGCTGGCCCCATATTTAGTTTCCCTGAGGTGGAATGGGCTTGGGCTGCGGGTTGGTGCGGCAGTCGCGCGCCCAATGATAGCCCTTTTGGCATCTTGGGCACCGAGTGCGCGGTTTAGAGGAAGGATTGTCCCCTGAGGTGGCAGCACCACCACCCGGGGCTCAGCATTGAGCCTTGAAATGGCCGGGCTTACCGCAATTGAAACAGTTGCCTGAAGGGGGCTTTCGGGTTTGAGTGGCAGCAAGGGCGTCAGCAAGCATACTCATGTTGTAGGTAGTAGTGCCTACGTGACGGCATGCCTTAAGATAATCGGCGATGCTGGCATCAGGGGATGCCCTAATTGCCATGAGTGCCATTTGACAGTCCTTGTTGGCCTTTTCAAAGGCCAGTTTTAAAAGGAGCTCAGTTTGAGCGACGGGATGGGATATTTCTCTTTTGATAGCAATTTGCAGTTTAGAGACAAACTCTGCATATGGCTCAGTAGGTCCTTGACTAATGGAGGCGAAGGAAGGGCCCGACGCATCGCGGGTGTCCTCCACCTTCCCAAACGCTTCCAGAGCCGCTACAGAACAGGCATTGAGGGTAGCCACCGCTAAGGCAGCCTGGACCGGGGAAGTGGAAAAGGCGTCATCACCGCTTAAAGCGGCTGGCGCAACCCCTGGAGGGGCGTGGCGGCGGCATGCCGCCTGAAAATCTGATAAAAAAACAAGATTTTGAACCGGTGTCAAAACTAAACGACTGATGTCTTTCCAATCGTTAGGGAGCATAGTATACATAAGAGAAAGATTGGCCAACAGTTGCTGGACATAAGGCGAGGCAATTCCATGTAAGGTACAAGCCTCCTTAATGTTTTTAAGGGTGTTAAAGGGTATGGCTATAACGACAGGGTTGGCTTGTCCCGGCTGTTGTACTGGGAAAAGAGAGGCCATCTCATCTCCAGGATGGATGTCACCTGAAAAAACTGCCTGCTGAAAAGAACGTTCCACCGCACCCCCGATAGGGAGAGGGGGGGGCGGATCCCACCCAGAGAGTGCAGGGTAGAGAGCAGGGTTGACAGAGGAAGAAGAATCAGAAGGAGGGGGTGAGGAAGGGAGTGGGACAGAGAGAAACGGATTGGTTGTAGAAGGCGCAGAGGCTTGCTTATCAGAAAGGGAATCAGAAGCAGCATTGTAAGGGGGTGGGTTTGTAGGAGTGGTTGAGGGCGGAGCAGTGTTAAGGGAAAGCGGGGGAGATAAAGAACAATCTTTGTTTTCAGTATACAGGGAAAGGCATTTTAACACAACTTTCCACGTTAGCCGGACATCCACCGGAGCCCGTGGCTCAGCATGGAGATAATTTCCAATTGTCACCCAATCCTTTAATTTGATTGAGCCCGTTTGCGGGTACGCTGGGCAATGTTGCCAAATATAGAGAAGAAGGGATTTTAGTTCATTTTTCGCGGGGACAGTGTTAGAGGGATCCAAGCTGGAATTTGTGGACCTGACAATCTTCCCAAGTTCCTTAACATGCTCAGTTTGCAACTTGGAGAATTCCTTCCCCATACTCACGAGTGGTCCGGAGATGAATGCGCGGGGTGAGTGATGGGACGTCAGGAGTACCTTTACCGAGTTTTCCACCACTGGTACCAGTTTTCTTCCCTTGTGGCAAAGGTACGCTGGAGAGCTGTGACCAGGGTAGCCCGCAGGCGGGGCTCAGCACACGCGGTGAGGAGCGATCAGGGTAGCCCGCAGGCGGGGCTCAGCACACGCTGTGAGGAGCGATCAGGAGCGCATTCTCCACCACTTGTGGTAATTGTTTTACCACAATGGGGTCATTCACGGAGTCCGAATACTGAAGTGACGAAACCGACAACTTCTCGTGGTGAATCAACCCCGCGTTCAGCACACGGGGGGCTTTTATTACGGGCGTGTTGCCAAGCAGATTACATCATGCATACATTATCTTACACCATTTAGGAGCAGCCACATCATATTCTGTTATGAACCAATCACTCGACGCCCCAAGGGCGCTGGCAGCCTGCCCACTCCCTATACATTCCTTTGGCAAAGCAGCAGCTTAGTTTCCATATATGGCAATAAAACACAGACACAGACAACAGATAAACAGGTTACATCAGCTACATTGATTATATGACAATTCTACCAAATCTAAATTATATTAAAGGCTAAGGATATAAGTCACATTTTAATATATAGCAACATGTTCCATTCTGAAAAAGTCAAAAACAAATCAAAATGTTTTATTTCAAGTTTTTTTCTAAACAAAATTTCATTGCAATCAACATGCTCCCTATGGAAAGTTTAGATTTTTGACAAAAGGGCATTTTCTGATTAAACATTTTTCCACTGAAAAGTTTCCAACCAAAGGTAATCTTGAGTCAGCGATTGACTATCAACAGAGAAAGAGGGAATAATAGGCACAATGGGAGTGACACCATACCAGAAAGGGATCAATCATACTATGTTATAGAGGCAATGCAGTAGGCATTCTTCACTTTTCTCTCTGTATTACGTTTGCAGAGCATCTGACTGAGTTGTGTCACTCTTGAATTTAATGAAATAATCTTTCTGATCTTAAAGAACTATTTTTCATCACTTGCTGTTCCCATAATCCTTCAGCAGACAGTTGCATGCAATTCACGTACTCTGTAACCATGAGAATGAGCCAGCAAGGCCTCTCCAAGGCTATTTTCCATGATAAACAAAATAACAAGTGAAGATTGCTAATAACTGGCATAATCCTCTGGAGACAGAACATTAGCTCAATATTATCCTATTTTCTGTCAACCCCAAGAATATGAATCTAAAAGTCAGCCAAATTGAGCCTATTTGTGACACTACACCATTGGGAGATGTTTTGAGCTGCAGTTTTTGACCATCGGTATTGTTTTTATATTGATATATTTTCTTCATTTTTCTCCTTTCTGCAATTTACTCATTTTCTAACACTTATTTATTGGGGGCATTTAAAAAGTGTTCTTTCCTTATTACAATTATATAATTTTCAAAATAGCAATTATATTCTGTATGTCAACAAGCAGGATATACATATAGTATTAATACACACACACACACACACACACAATCTATGTTAAAAGAACACTATTGTGGTTGCAAAGTTAAGCCCTGAAAAGTTAGGAAATGTCAGGATTAAAGCTGCCTGAGCAACCTTAATTTGGCTCCCTTGTGCAAAATAAGAGAGCAAGTCTTAATTATTTTTCCCCACAAAAATGTTGAGTTTCAAGAATAAAATTGAAAACCAAAATTTGTTGTTGAAACCATGAGTTGTAATGTCTCACAGGAGTTGTAGTTAGCTCCTATTATCCAAATTCTCTTCAATGGGCCTGGATCCCTATCTGAACTACATCTCCCATAATGCACCACAGCCAGGGATTCCATGTTGCATAGCTTCTCTTCACCAAGAGGAGAGATCATGGTGCATTATGGGAGAAATCTTTAGACCAAAAAAAACCAAACCAACAAACAGATACTTTTTGTGAAAATTATGTTTAGCTGAATACCAACTAATAATTTTCAATGGAAAATTTTCAACCAGCCCTACTTAATCACTCACAGCCACAGCAGTGGAAAGGAGTCTGAAAGTGGAAAGCCAGTCAAAGGCCTCTTTACACTGCCAAAGTGGTGGGAAGGCACCTTAGTACAAACAACTGAGAATTTAGGCCAAATATATAAAAACCCAATAACAATTCTATGCAGCAATTTAAGGTTTGGTTTACATTTAAAAGTAAGGACAACAAAGCTAACGTTAGTTGAGGGTTTGAAAAGACCACACCTCTTACTGATATAGCTGTGCCGAACTAACCTCCAGTGTAGATGCAGCTATGTTGATGAAACAACGCGTCTGTTAGGATAACTAATTTTGTCTGTGGAGGTGGTGTTTCTACAGCCACAGAAAACATCATTCTGTTGGTATAGGCTGCATCTACACTATAGGGTTATGTTGACATAGCTATACCAGTATATCTATGTAGTGTAGCCACAGCCTAAGGCAAGACATAGAGCTACACCAGGAACTAAAGTAGACAAAATAAAACTTTCCCAACATGGAATTGGCCAAGGAACCTACCCTTGCGAAAAACATTCCATGGGGTTTTAATGACTATATTTTTATGTCTCATTTGAAATTTGCCATCTCCAGCAGCATTGTTTCCTCAGGCTGGGTCATTGGTTCAGTGTGGTCTGAGAAGGAAGAGAGACATCTACAGAATCACCAACACAAACCCTCTGGATCTCCCAAGTTTCATCCTAATCTATTGTGAATTGGCTAATAAAACCTGAAAATTGAGCTTCATAGTGGGAAAGTCTAATAATTGTGTGACTGCAGCTGGTGCTATTATACTGAAGAACAGCTTTTGGGGAAATGAATATGCTGTGTACTATGTTACAGAATTAAAACAAAGTCACCAAACATGCATCAGCCCTTTGGCAGAAATGTTAAGCAGGTGTGACTAGTGTGAGCTGTTTGCATTTTTATTAAGGATGGTGAGGCAGGCAACATTTCCCAGTAAGCACTTGAAAAAACAAGAAGCCAGATCCTCAGCTGAAGAGCATGCACATTTTACTCCCCCCAGCCCAGCACAGGTTCTGGCAGATTGAACGCATGCATGAAACAAGTAATATTTGTAACCCTGTTAGACTGATGGCTTCTCTACCCTGTGCCAGGTGCCAACGACACCAAGGGACCAGCCAGGATTTAGGGACGCCTTGGCTAATCTCCTTTCTTTAGCCTATACTGACCACTACCAAGAGGGATGGAACTTTGTACCACTAGAGGATTCCCCTATAAAAGAGAGATCCTCCATATGCTGGCAGGTGTCTGACTGTTTGTGCTGGTGGAACATTGTAAAGTAGTTGGAACATGGCCTACAGTCAGGGCCATTGATTGAAATAGAAGTTGACATGCAGAATATGGACCACCTGTCAGAAAACATTCCACTCACCTTAGCTTGTTTGAGAAAATATTAACATTCATGTTGAGATTAATTCAATTGCAATCTTATTTATTTTTTTCTCCAAACAACTTCTAATGCAATTATATGATTACAAGATCATATCATGTTCCAAAGGGTGGATTTCAATCACTTTACAGTTTACACAACAAATTACAACTATCCAACTTTGGAGGTGATTTTATTATAATTCCCTAAGCAAATGTAATACACACTAAGCTTTCTCACGGTGTATCAAAGGTGTTTACAAAGTGCACACAGAGGGACGACTGAGAATCAGTGAAGAAAATATTCCTTGCTTTGTTGAAAAGAATCAGAAAGATGTGCTATTTGGTCATCTTGAAAATGCCCATGAAAATATGCCCTAATTCTATAGTTCTGAAAATTGAAAATAAAAATATGGAATTTTAAAGTGGAAGATGATAGAAAATGTGAATGTGTACACTGTGTACTGACTTCAGTGTGTTATGATTAACTGAAGCAGACTACATCAAGATAGATATGTTAATTTTTCTAAAGAGGGTTTGTTAGAATTCATGGTTGTATCCAATCTGGGTAAATTAAGGTATGAATAATATCTTATTCTAAAATAATACTTTGCATTAGTATTGCAATTTCTCAGAGCACTTTAATATTAGTTAATTAAGCCTCACAACATCACTGGGAGGTTGGTAAGCCTCATGAGAAGAAAATAAAGGACATAGTGGGAACCCTAGACCCTGGATGACCTTGAAACCCCTTATACAGAGGAAGTATTGTTTTTTTTCCAGAGGCTAATCTCCAAAAAGAGAATGCCTAACAGAAGATAGACACCAACCACAGGAGATAAGATAGCATATTTCATGATGTCCAGTAGAGGGTTTGGACTCAGGGGTCCTTTTTGAGACTAGTGGTTTGCTTATAACTCGGGTGGAAAATTAAATACCTCTGAAGATTAAAGAATACCAGCTCAGGGAAAGAATATTATCTTCCATGAAACACACATGAATGTTCATCATAATGGAAGGTCAAATACATTGCTAGATTACTGTTGCCCAGGTGAATCTTGCACAAAATAGAGACATTCCAAAGGATGATTAATCTCCATATTCAAACCTCAAATCCACTGGGGATATAATCCCATTCTAAACCTCAAATCACTAAATTTTTGCATAAAGGACCATCTTAACTTTATAAACAGCCTGAAAGACTTAAAGGTTATGGTAAATACAGGGAATTTCTTTGGAAAAATAGACCTAAGCAAAGGCTTCCTCAGGATATTCATGCATCTAAACTACAAGAAATTCTTAAGAGTATCCTGGCAAGGAAGGTTGCAACAGAGGAAGGGTGTAGTCTATGGCCTCTGCATTGCCCCAAGGGTATTTACCATGGTTTTCAGATTCCTGTTGCATCTCCTAAGAACTTCGGGAAGAAAACTTTTTAGACGATATCCTACTTGCAGCAGAGTCAGAAGGGTTTCACTGGCTGTAGGTCTCAGCCACAGCAGATTTGTTAAAAGGCTTTAGGTTTCATAATAATATAGAAATAATCCATTCTAATCCTTTGTCCAAATTTAAAAGTTTCTTGGTTTTCATGAAGATGCTACTTCTCAGAAATCAAATATTCCCCAGTCCAAAAGGAAAAGAATAATAAACATGTTACAATAAATTCTCTCTGTGACATGAAGGACTGTAACAAGATTCCTGGGGTCTACAGTAACATTTTTGTTTGGCTTTTCAGTGGCCACTTTCTATTCTTTATCACTATGTCAAGGGAGACACAATAAAATTGTTTGACTCGTCTAGAGGGTAGTAATGAGCACCTGTACATTTGCTATGAGAGTCTTCATCTGTGGAGTACCACAGGGTCCAGTTTTTTTCCTTGTTCTATTCAATATTTACAAGTAGCTGGTGAGAGAAATAATGAGACTCCCCAGTGATCCAAGACCAACAATATGCAATGCTCAGCTCTGTCTGTCTTTCACAATATATGGTAACATTGCTGTCACCCAGCTACCCCAATGTCTGGCTGTGAGCAGCACATGGATGAAAAAGAGTCAGCAGAATTAAATCCAAGCAAGATAGAGGCTATGCTTGTTTCAAAGAGAAACACTTAGAAGAGCTTGCCACCACTATGTTATCAATTCTAGTCAAGACCATGTGTCTCCAAATTGTCAAGCTGGTTCACAGTCTAGGAATCATTCTGGACTCACTGACGCTGGACTCCCACAAAACTGCTTTACCACTTAAGGTGCCAACCTAGCTCTCCATCCTATGCTTTTGTAGCCTTCAGACTAGGTTTATAAACCTCAACCCTGAACAAGCTACAACTGAGACAGAATGCCGCAGCATGCCTTTTCAGCAACAGTGGCCACCGGAGTACATCCCCGTGACCTCACTCACATAGCTGAATCCTTCTTGAACACTGAAGCTTCTTAAGGTCACTTCAGTAATCGTCAGGTCTCAGCCTTGGGAGCCTCAACAGCTTTGTTCCTTGGGAACAACAGAACTATGTACTTCAAGGGCAGTGCTTATGTGCACTGGAGACAAGGTTTCCTTAGCCGCTGGCCACAAGAACTAAGCATGCCTACGGACCTCATCATTTCCAAGTTCAAATGGAAAATGTATTCCTTTGACCTTGCTGCCCACACAGCAATTCATAACCCATTTGCCTTTTCATATATAATTACTTAATTCATGTAACCTACTCTCCTCTGGAGAGATGGAGGTAGGAGGAATGGGGCAGGAGAGAAACGTGACTTGATGACCTCAGTCACCTTGTATATATTTCTTTCACCCTGGAAGGCGCTCATGTATCACATCCTGATGGCTGTATTACCTAAATAAATAGAGAAGTCCAGAATGCCTCTGCCAAGAAATAATTAAGTCCTTTGTACAGTATTTTACAAATGCCCAAATCTGGCTTTCAGACAGACACATGTATTTCAATCTTCTCCATGAGTAGAAGTTAAGAGCTTACATACAGGAGGGAGTTTCTAACCTTTGGCCTGAGGGACAGTTAGTCTTCTCATCAGATCATCTTAAAGCTGATTTTTAACATGAGAAAAATGCATCATTTCCCTCAAATGAACAGAATATAATCAAAATAATCAAAAATAATCTGTTTCTGTGCAACAAGCTATTGTCCTTACAGCTGGCAAACAGTACATCAGTGCAGTATTTCAGTGAATGAACAGAGGCTTGACTGCTTCTATGGGAATTAACTGAGATGTCTGTTTTCATTCACTTCCAGGGCTGCAACCTGACTGTTTTATGCTTATTTTAAAATAGAATAGCTTGGATTTTATGGGAAATTGTAAATGTGTTACTAAGCAGAATGCAATGCAGCTATTAAACCAGTGAAAAACAAGACCCCTGACATTTTCATGAGGGGGAAAGAAACAATATAAAAAATAGTAATTGCTACCGAGAGAATGAAGATGCTGTTTCCATTAATCTTCATAGCAGAATTCCAGTGACCTCCTTTCAAGGGTCATTTTGTTTTATCTTTTACAGATCCATTCATGTCTCCAAAAAAATGAAAAGTATGGGGGAAAATGTACACAACAGAGCACAATTTCCTGTTGAGCACCAAACATAAATCAATACAACTTTATACAACTTCTCCAAGATGAGTGAAATGCTTATGCTGAGCATGGGAAGCAGGACTACAAAAAACCATAAAAAGTGAAGCAGCCTGTAATGAACTAAAAAAAGATTGTAAACATCTCTGACATAGCAGTACATGGGGCAGTGGGTGGCCAAAGCACAAACCATAGAGCAAATACAACAGAGCTCCACAATCTGGGCTGTTACTGCCTTTATCATTAATATGAAGGTACAGACCCTGGGATCCCAGTGTACAATACTTCATCTTGATCAGAGAGGAGAGCTCACATTACACCCTAGGAATATGTCTTCACTGCAATGTAAACCCATAGTTAGTACAACTTGAGTTAGCAGACCTTGGTTTCTTCATTTATGGCTTGAGCATGTATTTGTAATCCCAGGGTAGGAATTGTTGAACCCTGGATCCCAACCTGGAGTTTCAGCATCTACATTGCGTTATGCATGCCTGATTCCAGCCACCTATATCCCAGACTTCCCTAGTGCACTCCCAGAATGTTGTCGCTCTAGCCATTTGTTCATGGTGCAGTGTGGGAAAACCTGACTGTCTGCCATACTTGGCTGTCCAGAGAACAAAGAAAATAGGCCTGTGGAATTGTCCCAGAGCATGACTCCAGTCAGGTTGCACCTATCCTGCAAAATATGGCATGAATCCTGGGTCCTGGCTTGACTCAGACCCTCCATCTGCATGGGGTCCTGGGACACTGGGCCAGGGACCTGGCTTAGCGAGATTTGTGTGTAGACAGAAAGGGGGTTAGTCCTGAGCCTGAGTTCAAACCCTGGGCTTACATTGCATTGTAAACATACCCTAGATCTGTAGGGGGTCACAATTCTCAATGGGCCACACTTCCATATGAAAGTGGAGGGCTGCTGCAATCTGGTCTATTTAATGGAAATCCTAAAAGAGCAAGAGGGCGGGCAACAGAAAAAGGAAACAAAGAAGAAAGAAAGGAAAGGAGATGCTGTCATCAAGGAAAGAAAACAAGAGAGACAAGGAAAGGTGAGAATGAAGAAAGGAAATTCTAAAATACAGAAAACACAAGAGAGAAATGAGAAGAAGACTAGCCTGGAAATTGGATTGGGATTGGGAGTAGTCAGAGACGGAGGGGAAGAAAAAGATGGAGATAAACAAAACGAAGTGAGAAAACAAGTCCTGACACAGAGGGCCAGATGCCAACTTGTCCTACATTGTCAAGAGAATATACTGGTAAATTTGGCTTAAACAGCAACAGGAAGGTCACTCTATAATAGAGTGGCATAAAGATGTCCTTGGTGCAGGTGTAAGGGACCATGTTCAGAGGACATCACACTGATCCCTGGATGCTGTTTCAGTCTCCCCTGGGGTCACTGGAGTAAATTAAAGCAAGGAAAGAAGCCTAATCTAGCAGAGACTTGGCACAGGAATGGGGGAGTACAAAGGTGAGCTTTAATGTCACATATGCACACGTACACCCACCCACACACAAACAAACACACAATGCTGAGTTGCATGCCCTTCAGCCAGACCCCAGAATCTGACCCACTATGTACTATTAGTAAAGAATTTTAAGGATCATTGAATATTATCTACATCTCTAGGTGCTGCTTTATTTTAATATATTTTCCTTGAAGACAACCAGACTATCAGTGAACAAGCAGTCCGATCTGTGCAATTATGATTAGTACTAAATATTTATATTTGATAGTGCCCATGAACAAAACAAGCCTTTTGTTCCTTGGGCCATGCCTGCCCAATTTGTACTATGTGCATATGAGGGGCATGGCCAAGAATTAGCTAAGCTGATGGTTTGCGGATACTGCCGTCTGTTTGTCATGCTGACCAATATTCTCTCAATGTTTCCCCGTACTCTTGCCTGTCTTTCTGTATCCATCTGCTGTCTCTTACACTTGGACAATAAACCCTTTGGAGCAGGGACTATCTTTTTGTTCTGTGTTCGTACAACTCCTAGCGCAATTCAGTCCTGACCTCTGACTAGAGCTATCACAATATGAACAGTTAATAATAATATTTAACCTATAGTTAAAATGAGCAGCATTGCACCAATTTTCATGAAAAATACCAAACATTTTCTACGTGAGCTTTTCCCAGAGGATGTGTCAGGGTTTATCTATTCATTTCCAAATGTCATCAGCCTCCACCAGCTAAACTCAAGAAACACCAAGACCATGTTCATTGGATTACCGTGTAGCACACTGTTACCTCTCTACTGAAGTTTTACTCCAGATGGTAAACATTATCCACCAATGTGCAGATTTTAATACTTAGATTTATTTTTGATGTGTCAAATTTTTCTTATATTGGATATAGAGATATTGTTTACAATTTTGTTGCCCAGATTAGACATCATTTATAATAAAATTGTTGCAATTTATTTTAAAAGGGTTCTTTACACATTCATCATTGTACTATGTTGATTTTGTTGAATTGGCCATTACTTACTCAACAGAGGGAGTGCAATTATCTCAAGGCAACATATAAAGCTGTGGATTTTCTTGATGTTCCTTGTTGCGCTGAATTCTTCTCTGTCTCTAATGTTAGTTATTATTTATATAATGTTAGAAATAGATTTGTTGGTTACACCCAAGAAAAGATTAAGTCAGAGCATAGGACATGAACTTTTATATTTGAGATTGTGCAGTCTTAGTAATAACAGGTTTCAACATCCGGTGTGAAACATTTTGTATCATAAATTTTATTGGAACAATCCCCTTATTATTAAGTGCTTTGGTTTAATCTGAAAATGCAAGAAGCTGAAATTAAGTAGTTTGCAGTGAAAATTCCTACTGTTTTATTTCAAAGAAATAATTGTACTATATCTGCAATGCACATTCAGGATTTAAGCCATCATCTTTAACTCTTTAAGAGCCAGTTTCTCAGACGTCATGAGAACCCACCATTTAAGCTTTAACTTGGCATGGGGGAAAAAATTGCCACATACTGTAGTTTAGAAGCAGCCTTAAAAAAAGCTAAATCAGATTTTCCTGAACGAGTATCTCCATGGCAACTCTTTTGTCCTAAGGTTTAATTGTGAGTTACTGACAACAGCTGTCCAACATTTATATTGAAATGGTCTCCAGTTAATTATGAAAAATAGCTACTTCCCTGCCTCCCTGAACACTATAGTCATAGAGTTCATCCATACAACAAATGAAGGTGCAATTGTAGCTCAGGTAGGCAGACCTACACTAGCTTTAAGCTAGCTACCATGGGTAACAATAGCAGTTAAGATGTGGCAGCATGGGCTTCAGTGTGAAGTAGCAACCTGAGTATGTACCCAGGATCCCCAGCAGCCTTGTAGTGGGGTAGCTAAACCTGCTCTGAAGCTTCTGCCATGCCTTCACTACTTTTGCCACCCACACCACAATTACGTATGAATTTGCAGTGTAGACATACCCTCTGTGTTTTTGAGTTACTATGTTGCTTTCCCCCAATTTTGGAAGGAACTTGTGAAGCTCTCTTGGGTTTTTGAAGTAAACAAAGGAAGTGCCATGAAACCTTTATATTAGTTCTGTGGGAAAACGAAGACTTATTTCAATTACACAAATCATAATTGGTGCTGCTCTGAATATTTCTACCTTCTAAAGCGATTGGCTCTGGTAATACACCACAGATACTAATAGTATGCACTCTAGCCCTACTTCAGCAAAACATGCCTAACTTTAAGCATGTGAGTAGTCCCACTGAAGTCAATATACATTTTTCAGAAACATCTGTCATTGAAATCAATGGAATTACTCCCGTGCTTGAAGTTATACACACACTTCAGTACCTTGTTGAATGGTGATTCATCATTACACCAATGCACTTTAAAAAAGGCTAACTAATGATTTCACACAGAGGTAGGCAAGTAGGTATTTTGGGTGGTAACTCCTATTGTTTCAGTTATCTTACTCCAGAAAGGAGCTTAATGGCTTCTTTCATTATCTTGAATGAAGTCCTATTTGATAGATGGGGAGACCAGGAGTTAGAGGTTAAGTGATGACCATACCGGAGACAATCAGCATTTGAGTTGGTACTGGAAATCAGGAGTTCCTAACTTTCAGTCCTGTAAGCCATTTATATTAAGGCAGCTCATGGTAATCCAATTACACAATACTTTAAAACTGGTTGAACACAAATTTAGGGCCCATTCCAGCACTCCCTGAAGTCGGTGACAAACCTTCCATTTACAGGACCTTCATTTTCACAATTTATCCGAGCTAAATCCTTTCCTACAGCAACGGAATACGTAGCATGACAACCTGGAGCACACAGAAGTGCAGGAGTGTCATGTCACCCCGGTCCCTTTCCAGTCGCCATCATATGCAGTTCACTCTAATATCTGAATAAATTCAGATGCTGAAGCTTCTTTATTGCTATGCCTCTGACAGTTCATCATACGTCCTCTATGAAATGCAGCTCTATACAAGGAAAAAATATCACCTGTGCCATCATTGCCTTTTAAAACATTGATGACTATATAATAAGCTTCCATCCATTGCTCAGACTATTTTTGGAATCTTGGATAATGTATAACATTATATGACAGATTTAAATATCTTGCAAGCCACTTAAAAACTTTCATTTAAAATGGCTTTTAAAACAATTATTTTTCCCATATCCATAATTACTGGAATACTAAAGTATTTTTTAATAATGCTAAGTGTTCTACATACTCAAATGGTTGTACAAACGTTTATGCATTAATTGCTTAGAGGGGTACCCAGAAGAAGTTACTCATCTTGTGCAATAATGATGTTTCTTCGGGACCTCAGCTGGGCAGTTCGCATTCTCTGGGACGAGCCTTTCCTCACCCTCTCATTTAAACGTTTGATTAATTTGCTAAATGGTGAGACTGCTGCTCACCGTTTAAACATTTACCCTGTTACATCCCTAATGGCTGCTCTTTTGGTGGAGAGCGAGAAACGGCTTGCCCCAGCTCCCAACAGGGAAAGGGGAGGGGAGAAGTCCCCAGTGGCTTCCTCGGCTCCCGGCTGGGAGCAAGGAGCGTGAGGGCAGCCCACAGGAAACTGGGGAGCCTGTGGGCTTCTGGCAGAGAGCTGAGAGCCCAGCCTCTCTGCTCTCCACACTGCTCCTTAGGCTGGGACTGGGCAGGGGAGAAGTCCTCATGCAGTTGCCCCTGGCTGGGACCAGGAAGTGGGGGGGCAGCCCACAGTGAACCCGGGAACCTGTGGGCTCCCGGCACAGAGCTGAGAGATGGGGCCTTCAGCTCCCCACACTGCCCCTTAGGTGCTTCTGGTGACGACACACTCCACAGACCCAAGGAGAGCAGTGTGGACATCAGCCACCACTATAATTATAGCAGTGGGTGTAAGTCAACATATGTTATTTTTCTAGTGTAGACAAAGCCTGAGCACCTACAACTTCCACTTAATGATGGGTGTTACTTCAGGTTGTCAGGACCTCTGAAAAAAAGGCCACATATTGGATTGT
>ML675641.1:897320-972064 GCA_007922155.1 Mesoclemmys tuberculata
AAAAAATGGCTCACTTTCTTATTTTTGCCATATAATTATAAAATAAATTGATTGGGATATAAATATGGCACTTACCTTTCACTGTATAGTATATAGAACGGTACAAACAAGTCATTGTCTGTATGAAATGTGAGTTTCTACTGATTTAGCTAGTGCTTTTTATGTAGCCTGTTGTAGAACGAGGTAAATATTTAGCTGAGTTGGACCCTCGGAAGACCTCTGCATTGTCCCCTGCACTAGGGGTCCTGATGCTGATGGTTGAGCGGAACTGCTGTATTAGCAATGGGGGCAATGTTGGAAAGGGTAGGAGAGAAAACAAGGGGTAGAAGGCCTATGTACAGGAGGAGGAGATGGGAGGCTGAGGGCCTTCTTCATGTCCCAGGGAGCAGGGGAGGTAGCAGTAGCCACAAAAGAGCCTTTCCTGCACAGAGTAAAAGTGAGGCAGAATTTATTTTGTGTGGGTGGAGAGAACAGGACTGCCTGGGGCTGGATTGATTTATTCAGGGTCAGTGGAACTGATATGTTTAAGGGGGATTTGTTGGTGCTAGCGGTGATACTTGTGGAAAGTAAAGAGGCATGGCTTTGGGAATGAAGACAGAGGCATTTATCAGGCAGGTTAGTGGAGCTTTTGAAGCTGTTGCTCCTCGCTTTTCCTCCAGACAACATGAGCGAGTGCATAAGTGAGCAAGCCATGCTCTTGAGCAGTAGAGAGACCCAGCTAGAATCACCTGGACATTTTGGGACTTCCTACTAGCCTATATTCCCTGCTGAGACGTGAAGGCAGGGAGCAAGGGTTAGTTGATATGTGGACTGTGACGGGGGTCAAGGTTACAGCTGTTTGGAAAAACAGATTCACCACCCCTCCCCTGAGAAAAGTCAAAATTTTCCATGGAAATGTTTGTTTAGTTAAAAACCCAGTGTTCCATCAGAAACCAATGCTGACAGAGAATTTTTGACCCGCTGTCATCAGGGTACTCTCCTCCCCAGTTGCCTTACCAGCTGGCTGCTTCCCTTGAATCAGGGACACAGCTATTGTGGGCTGGATGGTCCTGCTACCCCTGATGAGCATTGCAATCTACATGCTGCCTGTTTCCTGTGCTGCCCTCTTCTTCCCCTGTTCCTGCCTCTTCACAGGTTTATTTAAAAGCATGAGGTGGAGAAGAGAAGATGATTATGTGGGAGGGAAGTCACCTGACAAACAGGTCCTCAGGGTCCTTGCATGTAGCGGGCAGTACAGCCCAGATCACACAGCAGTAGCAGAGCTGGGAATAGACTCCTGTAGCCATGGCTTCGAATCCCAGGTTCTACTTAGCACTAATTCTCACTGCAAACTGATGATACCTGTGCTTAGACATGTTATATTTAATTTCAGTATTAAATGGTTCCTTAGGTCAGAGATGTCTGCAGTAGACATGCTTTGTTTAATTTCATCGGGTCCCATCAAGTAATATTGATGTATTCGCATTGTATTTCAGCTCTTTTGAATTATTTAAAAAAATCCTAAACATAAATAGCAAAAAAGAATTTTTGAGGGCATTAGAAGCAGAAAGGCTGCTAAACAACCAGTGGGGCCACTGGATGATTGAGGTGCTAGAAGAAACACTCAAGGAAGGCAAGGCTGTTGCAGAGAAGCTAAATAGATTCTTTGCATCGACTTCATTGCAGGAAATGTGAGAGATTCCTACACCTGTCCCTGATTGAGGTCTCAGTAGAGGAGTTTTTGGAACAAATTGATAAATTAGACAGCACTAAGTCACCAGGACCAGATGGTATTCAACCAAGAATTCTGAAGGAAATCAAATATGAAATTGCAGAACAACTAACTGTGGTATGTAACCTATTACTTAAATCAGCTTCTCTACCACATAACTGAACAATAACTAATGAAATGCCAATTTTTAAAAAAGGCTCCAGAAACAATCCTGGCAATTACAGGCCAGCAAGCCGAACTTCAGAACTATGAAAAGGAGAAAACTATAGAAAAGCACAGAAAGAGACACATAGATTAACATGATTTTTTGGGGAAGACTCAACTTTGCTTTTGTAAAGGGAAATCGTGCCTCACCAATATATTAAAATTCTTTGAGGGGAACAGCAAACATGGAGAAAGGTGATCCAGGAGATATAGTGTATTAGGACTTTCAGAAAGTCTTTGACATGGTCCCTCCCCAAAGACTCTTAAGAAAAGTAGGTAGTCATGGGATAAGATGGAAGGTCCTCTCATGGATCTGTAACTGTTTAAAAGACAGGGAACAAAGGGTAGGAATACATGGTCAGTTTTCAGAATGAAGAGAGGTAAATAGTGGTGTCCGCCAGGGGTCTGTACTAGGACCAGTACTGTTCAACATATTCATAAATGATCTGAAAAAGGCATAAACAGTGAGGTGACAAAATTTGCAGATGATTCAAAACTACTTCAGACAGTTCAGTACACAGTTGACAGCAGAGAATGATAAAAGGATCTCACAAAACTGGGTGACTGAACAACGAAATGACAGAGGAAATTCAATGTTGATAAGTGCAAAGTAATGCACATTGGAAAACTTAATCTCAACTATACATATAAAATGATAGAGTCTAAATTAGCTGATAGCACTCAAGAAAGCTAAAAGCACAATGACCTTAAAGTCATTGTGGATCGTTCCCTGAAAACATCCACTCAATGTGCACCAGTAGTCAAAAAAGCTAACAGAATGTTAGAAGCCATTAGGAAAGGGATAGATAATAAGAAAGCAAATATCATAATACCACTATAGAAATCTATGGTACTTCCACAGCTTGAATACTACATGCAGTTCTAGTCACCCCATCTCAGAAAAGGTATATTAAAATTGGAAAAAATACAGAGTAGGGCAACAAAAATTATTAGGGATATGGAACAGCTTCCCTTAAGGAGAGATTAGAAAAGACTGGGTCTGTTCATTTTAGAAAAGAGACAAATAAGGGGGGATACTATAGAGGTCTGTGAAATCATGAATAGTGTGTAGAAAGTGAATAAGGAAGTGTTATTTATCCATAACATATGAAGCAGGGGTCACCCAATGAAATTAATGGACAGCAGAATTAAAACACACAGAAGGAAGTACTTCTTCACACAACACGCAATCAGCCTGTGGAACTAGGTGATGTTTTTATTATGTTTTGTTTTATTTATTTATGTTTAATTCTGAGGGTTTTGTGAAGGCCAAAAGTATAACTTGGTTAAAAAAGCTATATAAGTTCATGGAGGATAGGTCCGTCAATCACTATTAGCCAGGATGGTCAAAGATGCAACCCCATGCTCTCAATGACCCTAAATTTCTGAATGTCAGATTCTGGGAATGGCTGGCAGGGGATGGATCCCTCGATAAATTGCCCTGTTCTGTTCACTCTCTCTGAAGCATCAGCTACTGTCGGAAGACAGATTACTGGGCTAAAGAGCTCATTGGTCTCCCACAGGATGATCATTCTTATGTTCTCAACCTTTTGCTTACAATGAAATGTGTTATTAGAAATTGAGCTCTTGCCTCCTGTCTAGGAATATGGGCCATAAATGTATCACGGAAGAAAAATTCTCCTATTATACAAAGAAGGAAACCAGGTAAGCTTTTGTCTTAAGGGGCTCCATTTATTCCTTTATGATACATTAAGTGCCGGCAGTATACTAGATGCATAATATAGACAGTACTTGCTCAAAGACTCAAACATTTCCTCGGGGGAAAAAAAAAAGATTTTCAAAAAAGTTCTAAGCTGCCTCTCTCAACATCTAAGCATTTTACTTTAGAAAGCTGTAAATTTTTGTTAGCTTATGTGGGCATTTCCCCTTCCAACTTTATGAAACCAATACTTAAATGACAAGCATGTACATAAACACTAATGCTCTAATTACCATTTAGATAAAGCTTATAAATACAGCTTAAGTAATAATGGTTCTCAGAATTCCTAAATGACTTCTAACAGAAAAAAAAAACTTTCCACTTACCTGAAATAAGTTGTTTTCTATGCACCATTGGATTTATGATAGGCATATTGTAATTTCAGTCAAAACAAGGCCATCTTAAAAGTATCAGAACAGGGAGTTGGTTTTAAAATAAAGTCATTATTTCAGAAATAGGGCCAGATTTAAACTGGTGTAAATCAGTGTACTTTAATGGAATTACAGCAAGTTACACCAGCTGAGAATCTAGACATAATTTGTTTATTTGTTTGGAAAGGAAAACTAAATATTAAAACAGGACAAATTTTCAACAAACCCTCATACAAGGAAAACGCCTCTCACACAAACATTCTATAGTTCCACAAAATAAATAGTACTAAAAAGCATCAAATGGCATGGAGAGAGGAGTGGGAAGAATAGAAATACATAATAACCTAAACCTCAGGTGGAGGGGAATTACCTGAAATATAGTATTTTTTTAAATGAAATTACTACATTCAGACAAAATGGTAATTACTCTGTGTCAATCCTTGTACTAGAAGCCTTAAGGAAACAACTCACATTTTAGAAATTTCCTGTTATCAGCTTATCTCATGGGATTTCCACCATTTTAGACTGAAATCTTGTGAAAAATAGATTACAGGATTTTGGCATGATCACATCCAAATGATAATTTCATCTTGAACTCAGAACATAAACACTAGTTTAAGCCTAATACAGCTCATCAGCTCCTACAGACCTAATTCAATACCCAGAGTCAACAGGAATCTTTCTACTAACATCAATGCACTTAGGAGCAGGCCTATATTATCCTCACACATTGCTCCAGATCCTGCAATGAGAATTGTATGGGCAAAGTCCCACTGACTTCAATGGGATCTATGTCATCAAATCCATATATACGGATCACTTTGCAGGACTGGTGGCTTAATCTGAAGCAATCTTCAATTAAACCTCTGAAAGCTCATTAGCTAACATGTTTTTCAAAAGGAGTCAGAGTAGAATGTACAAACATGAAGGTAATGAAGAGTCATCCTAAAAATAACCTGTACTATTAAGGCACTGGGAAGTGTAGAAGCCAACTGTCCTGCTAAGACATCAGTAGTAAGAACTTTTTACAAACAGCAGATGAAGAACAAAAGTTGCAGCCATAAAGTAGTCATGAACTTAACAGATGGAATGAGGAGAGAGATTTTAGGTTGCTTTTGTCCAGAAAGTATTCCAGAGACTAAGATTTTGTAATTATATCTGATGTGAGTCAGGGAGAGGAAAAACCTTTGTGAGCCTGAAACTACAATTAAAGAGAAGTCTAGTTTGTTTTTGTTTTCTCCTTCTACAGCTGAGACATGTACTATTTTAAAAAATTAAAGAGGCTAAAAGGCTCAGCAACGGGAAACCCAGCATTTCAGTTCTCACAGAATCACAGAATATTAGAGTTGGAAGGGACCTCAGGAGGTCATCTAGTCCAACCCCCTGCTCAAAGCAGGGCTAACCACAGCTAAATCCCAGCGAGGGTTTGGTCAAGTCACAGTTTAAAAACCTCTAAAAATGGAGATTCCACTTCCTCCCTAGGTAACCCATTCCAGTGCTTCACCACCCTTCTAAAGCAACCTTTCCAATTTACTGATGACCATCATGCTGTTTATTGTCCAATATGAAGTAAGCCTCTGATTTCAATTCAGTTCTCAGTAAATCAGTGTCTATATCCCAAAATCCACCACCACAGATAGCATGGATAAGTGATATGCATATAAGCACTTTACCAGATAGATATTGAAGTCAGAGTAGCAGTTGCTCATTGTATATTTACTAAAAAGAGCTGTATTTTCACTGGAAGACGCTCTAGACTTGTTCTTTTTTTAAAGAAAGCAACGAAATATGACGTTTTTCTTCTTTTATGAATAATTAAGTCAGTCACTGTTTTCATATGTGCATAAATAATTCATGTGCCGTAATGATACAAGATGCAATCTTTCAAAAACCATTTACCTAACAAATGATTGTTTGCTTATTTACCAAATAATTGAGAATTTATCCAAATACTGCAGCTTAGCAAAAGGCCAGAACAGCTATCAGCTACGCTTTGATCCCTCTAAAAAAAACAGTTTCTACTTCCAGAGCATGAATTATTAAAATAAGAATAAATTACACTTTATGTACCATATTAACTAATATTGAATAACCTCATCACGTGCTCTAATTATAGTCAGAATGTTCAGACACGCACTGGAACACAGCTTTGTTTTCATTTTGATACACTGTGGTCCTGACATATTTTTTTTTTTAAATTTGAAAGCCTTCCACAAGCATCAATAGGCCCAATAAAAATGTTAAACTGTCTTGTCCTCCTTTATACTCATACACATTAAAAATATTAAACTCATTGGATGAAGTTATTCAACAGAATCAGTGCCATTTAGTCAATTTACTTATTGTTCGTATAATTCAGTGATAAAAGTTACAAATATAAAACTTCAGCAACTCAAAAATCGACCTTATTCATTAGCAGCAGCATGTATGCTTTGCATAAATTACACACAAAAAACTATGTTAAAAGAACATTGTTAAGGTAAAAAGTCAAGTATTCAAAATTTAGGAAATGACAGAATTAAGGTTGCCTTTGTATATGCATTACAGGACCCCTACATCATTCAATGCAGAGAATGGATGGAGCTCAATTAATAGGCAGCTATTCAATATTTAGTTTTATCTTTGTTGTTCAGTGTGTGGCCCTAGATTATATTTACTACATGCTATTCAAACTCTGCTCCAAAGACAGAATTATTAATTTCCTCACAGGCTTTTTCTATGGCACTCATCACTATAGTAGTACCCAAGTGATTCACAAACATTAATTATTTTCACAACACTCCTCTGAGGTGAGGGGGTGGTATTATTTGCAGATGGGGAGCTGAGGTACAGAGAGATTGAGCTCAAAAGTGGAAAAAATAGTACGACACCATGTAATTAAAGACTGTATCACAATGCACATGCACAAGGAAGCTGAATTAAGGTTGCACACGCAATCTTAATACTGGTATTTCCTAACTTCTGAGTGCTTGACTTTGTGACCTTAGTAAAACTAGGTTACTTACCAGTAAGTGTTGTTCTTCGAGATGTGTTGCTCATATCCATTCCCATATAGGTGTGTGCAAGCCACAATGCACTGGCTTCCGGAACTTTTTTCCCCTTAGCAGATACCGTAGGGTCAGTGCAGGCACCCCCTGGAGTACCGCACTCATGCCGTGGTACATAGGGCACCTCCGACCCCATGGCCCTCAGTCCCTTCTTTCTGCCGACTCCGACAGCAGGGACGGAGGGTGGGTGTGGAATGGATATGAGCAATACATCTCGAAGAACAACACTTACTGGTAAGTAACCTAGTTTTCTGTCTTCTAGTGATTGCTCATATCCATTCCCATATAGATGATTAAATAGCCATGTCTTGGAGGTGGGTAGGAGTCATTGGTGAGCTGCTCTCATCAGCACAGCTCTGCCGAAGCCTGCGTCCTCTCTCGTCTGTTGTACGATGGCATAGTGGGACATGAAGGTGTGGACCAATGACCAAGTTGCCACTTTGCAGATGTCTTGAAGCGGCACTTTTCCCAGGAAGACTGCCATGGAGGCGTGGGCTCTGGTTGAGTGTGCTGAAACCGGTCCTGGTTGCGGCACCTTCGCTTGCTCGTAACAGCATCTGATGCAGGCTGTGATCCAGATCGAGATCCACTGGGTGGAAACTGGTGAGCCCTTCATTCGGTCTTCCACAGCCACGAAGAGCTGCGTGGACTTTCAGAACAGCCGTACCTGCTCGATATAATATGCGAGGGCTCGCCTCACGTCCAGGGAATGCCAATTCTGCTCATTCTCTGACCCGTGTGGTTTAGGGAAAAACACAGGGAGGAATATGTCCTGGTTATAGTGAAACTGAGACACCACCTTCGGCAGGAACGCCGGGTGTGGCTTCAGTCATACCTTGCCTTTATAGAAAATGGTGTAGGGGGGCTTCGAGGTTAAAGTTCGTAACTTGGAGACCCTCCTAGCCAATGAGATAGCTACTAGGAAGGCCACCTTCCAGGAGAGGACGAGCAGAGGGCATGTAGCCTTAGGCTCGAAGGGGGGTCCCGTCAGCATGGTGAGGACCAAGTTCAAGTCCCAGGGAGGCACCAGGTCACGGACTTGCAGTTATAGCCTCTCCACCCCTTTAAGGAACCTAACTGATACTGGGTGCGAAAACAGTGACCTCCCTTCCATTGGCTGGTGGAAGGCCGAGATGGCCGCCAAGTGCACCCTGAGGGAGGCCAAGGCTAGGCCCTCGAGTTTCAGGTAGAGGAGATACTCTAGGATGGCCTGAATAGGCAAATGGCTCAGGGGGATGCCCCAGGCTTCTGCCCAACAGGTGAAACGTTTCCACTTGGCTCGATACACCACCTGAGTGGAAGGTTTTATGCTACCCAGCAGAACCTGTTGGACTTGTAACAAACTGGCTCTCTCTCCCTCTGTCAGCCATGGAGTCTCCATGCTGTGAGGTGGAGGGAGTCTAGATTGGGGTGCAGCAGGCAACCCTGGTCCTGGGAGAGGAGGTCGTAATGCTTCAGGAGCGGCCACGGTGGGGTGATGGATAGGTCCAGCCACGTGCTGAACCAATGTTGTGTCGGCCAAGCTGGTGCAATTAGAATGATGTCCGACCTGTTCCTCTTGATCTTTAGGAGGACTCTGGGAAGCAGTGGAGTTGGGGGGAAACGCATACAAAAGAGTCCCCGACCACAGTATGAGAAAGGCATCAGATACAGAGCCCAGCTTGCGGCCCTGGAGCGAGCAGAACCTCGGGTATTTCCTGTTCCAGGTCGACGCGAACAGGTCCAGTTGGAGAACACCCCACTCATGGAAGATCAAAGCGGTCATTTCCGGGTGTAACAACCAGTCATGTTGGGGAAGGAACGACCTACTGAGAAGGTCCGCCTCGTCATTCCTGACCCCCGGAAGATGAGAGGCAGAGATGTGAAAATCGTGCCTCGCCGCTAGGTCCCATAGGAGCATGGTCTCTTGGCAAAGTGCCGAAGAGTGCGCTCCTCCTTGTCTGTTCTTGTAGAACATAGCTGCTGTGTTGTCTTTGAGGACCTGCACCACCTGGCCCTCCAGAAAGTTGAAGAACACCTGGCAAGCCAGGCGGACTGCCCTGAGCTCCCATACATTGATATGGAGGTGGCTCTCGCCCGAGGACCAGAGCCCTTGGGTGCTCAGGTCGGAACTGATGTGGGTTCCCCATCCCATTTCCGAGGCATCGGTAATCAGTGTTACAGAGGGTGCCAGGTCCCTGAAGGGGACTCCCGTCAGGTCTTCCCCTGGGTCCCTCCACCAGTCTAATGACTGCAGGACCTGGGAGGGGACCGTGATCACCTTGTTCAGGGAATGTCTGGCTGGTGCATAGACCGAGGCTAGCCACATCTGAAGTGGCCTGAGATTGAGGCGCGTCAACCTCACCACGTAGGTGCAGGCCACCATGTGACCAACAGCTGGAGGCAGTGCCTGGCTATTGTCGTGGGACATCTGTATAGATTCTCTAGTATGGACACTGTCGCCTGAAAGCGAATCTGTGGGAGGAAGGTCCTGGCCTGCGTGGTGTCTAGGGTAGCCCCGATAAAGTCTATCCGCTACACTGGGGTGAGCGTGGATTTCTGCTCATTCACAAGTAACCCCAATTTGGTGCATGTTGCGTGGGTGAGAACTAGGCTGTTCCTCAGATGGGCCCTGGACCTGCCCCAGATCAGCCAGAGGAAAATCTGTACCCCTCTGCAGTGCAGGTACGCTGGTACCACCGCCATACATTTTGTGAACACTCTGGGGGTGAAGGAGAGGTCAAAGGGCAGGGCTGAAAACTGGTAGTGGGAGCCAGCAACCAGAAATCGGAGAAAACGTCTGTGAGCGGGAAGGATGGAGATATGAAAATACATATCCTTCAAGTTGAGGGCAGTGTACCAGTCCCCTGGATCTAGGGCAGGAATGATGGAGGCTAGAGAGACCATCCGGAAATTGAGGTGCCTGATGAACCTGTTCAGACGACATAGGTCCAGAATAGGCAGTAGACCCCCCTCGGCCTTGGGAATAAGGAAATAGCAGTAATAAAACTCCCTTCCTCTTTCTTGTAGAGGAACCTCCTCCACTGCTCCGAGCAGGAGAATAGAGTTCACCTCCTGGCTGAGGAGGTGCTCATGAGAGGGGTCCCTGAAGAGGGATGGGGAAGGGGGAGAGTCCAAGGGAAAGGCCGTGAACTGAATGGCATAGCCCTTGCGAACCACACCGAGGACCCAGCTGTCCGATGTTATAGTCTTCCACTCGGTGTAGTACTGCTGGAGTCTGTGCATAAATTGCCCGATGAGATCCAGGGAACAGGGGAGAGTGCCACCTTCAACCGCACCATCAAAATTGGCGTTTGCTGTTTTGCCCTTTAGACGGTCCCTGGTGTGGGCCTGCCAAGGATCCAGAGCGATCATGTTGCCTGGACCCCCTATACCTGTCATGGCCCCTCCGAGGTGGAAAGGGCCTGGGGGTGGCCTAGGGGCCGGTTGGTGTTGGCGCTGGGCCTGAGGGTGAGACTGGTGCCTTGAAGCCTGTGGCATATAAAGCCCCAGTGACCTTAATGTCGCTCTAGAGTCCTTTAAGGCGTGGAGCTTTTCATCCGTTTGTTGGGCGAAGAGGCCAGCGCCATCAAAAAATAAGTCTTAGATGGACAGCTGGACCTCTTGGGACAGCCCCGAAGACAGCCCCGAAGAAATGTCTCATCGCAATGGCCGAAGCCATTGCCTTGCTGGCAGTATCCACTACTTCGCTGACCATCTGTAGAGCTGCACCAGGCACCGCAACGCCCTCATCCACTACCGTGGTGAAGTCCTGTGCTTGGTCCTGTGGGAGTCCTTGTGCGAACCTCCACAAGGAGGACCAGTGGTTCAAGTTGTAGCAGCCTAGGAGTGCCTGATGGCTGGCAATCCGTAATTGTAATGCCCCCGTCGAGTAGACCTTGCCGCCGAAAAAGTCTAATTTCTTATGGTCCTTGCCCTTAGGTGTATTACCCTGGCCTCCTTGTCTGTCTTTTTGGTTGGCTGCATCAACCACAAGAGTCCCCGGGGCAGGGTGATTAAAAAGGAACTCAAAGCCCTCTGAAGGTACGTAGTAGTGCCTCTCTGTACCCTTAGAGGTCCGGGGGAACTGAAGCTGGAATTTGCCACAGGTTCTTGACTAACTTCAGAACCCATTCATGGATGGGCAGGGCAACCCTGGAGGGCCCTGCTGAACCAGAAATACCAAAGAGGGGGTCTTCCTCCTCCGACAACTCCTTGAGCTCCAAGTTCAAATTGCTCACCACCCTCTTAAGGAGCTCTTGATGTGCCTTAAGGTCCAGAAGAGGTGCTCTATGGTCCCTGGCGGCCACATCGTCAGGGAAGGATGAGGAGGATTGAGGAAAGGGCCCTGCAGAGGGACCCTCCCCGGGGTCTGACTCCTCATCAGAGGATCAGTCTTTGACAGTCTGAGGCCTGGACATTGATGGCTGGGCCCCCGAAGATTGTATTGAAAGGGTACCCTCGGCCATCTGGGTCCCCCATGGTCCCCAATAGGGCCATTGCCAAGGGCCCTGAGCCCATCCCGGTGCTGATATAGGTGCAGGTTGGGGAGCCCCTTGCTGTTGAGGTCCTGTCTCAGCAGAATGGTGACAATAATGCCTGCGGTTCCGGTTGCTATGCTCCGAAGAGCCACTGCCAGACCGCACTCTCTGGTGCCGGCGTCTATGGTGCCTATGTGGGGAAGAGACAGAGGAGCAGGAGGTAGATCTGTGTCTCAGCACTGAAGATTTTCTGTGTCGCTTACCCCTCAGAGAGGTAGAGCGGTGCCGGCCATGTCATCGTCGCTCCGACGATCGCGAGTGTCGACCAACTCCAGGCGATTGGGACCGGGATCTGTCTCTTGCCAGGGACTGCTCGTGGCTCTGAGCGTGCTTTGGCACAGTGATCCACACCACAGAGCAAGCTGGCAATTGCTGACAAACTCTGGTCTCTGGCAGTGGGATCCACACTGAGCTATGCTCCGGGGAGCAAGATCAGTGACATAGTCTGGCCTCTGCAACCGAGACCTTCGCCGGGCTCTTTGCAGGGATCAAGACCGGTGCTGTGGTCTAGTCTCTGACCGCACCGGACTCCTTGCCAGGGATCTAGAATGGTGCTGAGGTCTAGTCTCTGATGGGATCCACACCAGACTCCTTGCCGGGGATCAAGATCGGTGCCGGGACTTTGCTTCCCGCACTGGGATCCGCTCCAGGCTGTAAGCTGGGGATCGGGACTGGTGTCTGTCTGGAGCCGATGCTGCTATCCGCACAGAGTTCGGTGCCAGCAAAGCTGAGCATTGACTTCCCTGTGAGGCGGAGCTGGAGCGACGTTGCTTCTGCCACCTACCTCTTGACCTCCTTCGGTGCCATGGTGTCGAAGAGGGAAAGGACTCAGAGTCCAAGTTAGAGAAGGAGCCGACACTCCTCTTTCTTCCTGACCGTCTGGGGGGAGATCTGGACCTCTGTCCAATGCGGGTTTACCCCGAGACACCGGTCCCGGAACACTTGGCCGAAGTGGGGACAGAGGTGTGGGTATGCCCATGAGAGCGCGTGCCACTGCGAAGGCCTCCAGTGTCAACAGCCCTTGCAAGGGCACGCTCCCATCTTCAGGGTTCGGGGGATGCTCCTTGCGTGGAGACGCCGGTGCCGAAGTACTCTCCACGGCACCTGGTTGGGGCATCTCCTGGCTGGTTACTGGTTGCGGTGCAGAGTCTTTAGTGGTACCCAGCTTCTTCTTTTTCTTTGGTACCGGAGGTTTCTGTGTCTCTGGTGCCAGCAGGGCACGCCGCACTGAAGAGATGCTTGGTGCTGCAGGTGAACGAGATAGCTCGGGGTCCGGCTGGAGCGCTGAGTCCATCAAAATGGCCTGCAAACGAGCATCCCATTCCTTTTGCGTCCGTGGCTTGAAAGATCTGCAGATCTTGCATTTGTCCTTTCGGTGCTGCTCTCCTAGACAGCAAAGGCAGCACTCGTGTGGGTCACTAACAGGAAAGGGTTTACTGCAGGTGGAACAGGACTTAAACCTGGGTGAACCCAGCATGGTTCCCAAAGGGAAGCCCTTATGGCTTCTTCTAACTTAACTACATCACTAAACTATAACTATATACACTATTACAGAAAAAACAGGGGAAGCTACTTGCAATGCAAGGAGCAGTAGCAGTTCCAGTCACCGTCACGGGCAGAAAGAGGGACTGAGGGCTGTGGGGTCGGAGGCGCCCTATGTACCACAGCATGAGTGCGATACTCCAGGGGGCGCCTGCACCAACCCTACCATATCTGCTAAGGGGAAAGAAGTTCCGGAAGCCTGTGCACTGGCATGCACACACCTATATGGGAATGGATATGAGCAATCACTCGAAGACAGAATATTCTTCTGCATAGTTTTGGGTGTAAATGTTCTTGTTTTTAAAAAGCACAAACATTCCATTATGTGGCATCATCTAGTGACCCATATAGGTCATCAGCAGAATTGGAACCTTTAAATCCAGTACACAGACCTCTGACACCTGAGCTAATACAGTAACTGAAAGCACTTTTAGATTGTCATCCTCTCTGTGGCTCAGCACTAGAGGGGATTGAGACACACACTTTGCCAGTGGGTTTCATGGGTATTTAGCTGACAGCAGAGAAATGGTCAGACTCAGGAATGTTGGGTTTCATTCCAGGTTCCAGGCTGGAAGGGGGTATATCCAGTGGGCCCATTCCTTCCATACTTGACCCCTACTATGTGTTGCTGCCCAGTTCAGTCTATTTCCCACCCCGACTCCTTGCCCCAGTCCCATTCTCTTTACCTGGCCAATGCTTGTGACCCTGTCTGGGCTCACTGTCAAAATCCCAATATCCACCCTTAAATTACAGTCACTTCCCCCCTCCACACCCAGCCCTAGTCTCTCTACTTAGTCAGTCCCAGTTCTCTCCTCTCCACCAAATCTCTCTCTCTTCCCTCCTCCCCATCACTGGTTCACTGTCCCAGTCTCCATCATGGGGCTTCTCATCCAATCTCAGTCCCCGACCCAGACCTCCTCCCTGGTTTCTAGTCCAAGTCCTTTTGCCCAGTCACTTCCAGTTCTCCACTTGCATGCCAGCTGCTTGTCAGATCTCTCCTTCCCACTGCCCTGATTCCTCTTGCCATTGGTTCCTACTGCCAGTTTCCCTGACCATCCAGTTCCAGGTTCCCCTCCCTGAAAGCTCCTTATCCGATATTAATGTCTCCTCCCCTACTTTTCCCACCAGCTCCCAGTGTCAGCCTCCCTCCCATGCAGTCCCACCCTGCCCTCCGCACCAGCTCCCAGACTCCTAACCCAGCCAGTCCCAGTCACCTCCCTCAAAGTCCTAGTCATGCTTTTACCCTCCAACAGTCCCAGTCTTACCAGACTTCTTGTTCCAATCTACTCCTTTTCCTCCTGCCAAAGCTGGCTTTTGTCCCCTCCACGTTTGAATCAGACGGCTTCCTCCTATGTGCTGCCTGGGCCATGAGAGCACAGAAGAGAGAGAGGGTTTTGCTCTCAGTTCTGGTGCTTAGCCCTGCCCCGTCCCTGGCCTAGAGCAGCTGAGCACAGCCAGTGCAGCGCAGGTCATTCTGAGCCCCCACCTGGGCCCTGGATGGAGCCCGCTCAGTCACTCTGTGGGGATGATGTGTGCCCAGTCTGGCCAGCACTGTGCACTGAGATGGACGGAGCTCGGTTGCTCTGTGGGGATAGTGCTGACCTAGGAACTGTGAGAGGGTGGAACATGCTCCGTCACTAGGGGCATCATTTCAGAAAAATTCAGGAAAGTAAAATTATTTCAGCAGCCCCTGCTTCTGCCTCCCTGAGGAGGCCTCGCCTGCTCATGGGGGTTGATGGGTGAGTCCTGCGAGCTGTTGTACTAGACTTATCCCAGGAAGTGGGGGAGGGCGCACAGGCCAGGGGGCGTCTCTCACCCCTGGCCAGCCTGTGGCAGTGATTGGGGTCTGGCTTGCTCTGTGCTCCACTCCTGCCCAGGCCTCGGCTGCTGTTTCCAGATGGTCACTGGGAAGAGGGGGACAGTGCTGACAATGCGGTGATGAGGAGCCCTTGCCCGTCCCACCTCATAGTGGCTCCCAGAGCACCGGGGAGACACCAAAGCCCTGGCTAATGAGGGGCTATGAAAACTCTGGGGACAAGCCAAGATCTGGGATGGGCAACTGCCCAACCTCCCCACTCCATAGCAAGTGGCTCTCCAATCAGACACTCTGTGGAGACGGGGCATGCATAAGCTGGTTAGCACTAGGAGCTGTGACAAACTCTAGAGATTTTAGCTCTGAAGCTCTACCAAGTCTCTACTGAGCATGTGCAAACTGCAATTTTTTAAAGGTGGGTGGATTTTCACAGAGATAGCAAAAGACACATCCCTTACACAAAGGCAACCACTCACCTGGCAAGTTTCAAGTGCTGCTCCAAAGCATGGGTAGCACTAAGAAGGTCTAAAGAATATTTTTAACAAGGGCAAAACAACATATTCTTCCTTGGTCTTGCTCTCAGGAATGACTGATCGTAAGCTTTTCGAGGCAGACACTGTCTTTTTGTTATGTCTTTGTACAATGGAGCCCTGATCCTTGATTAGGCTCCCTGGCAATACTTTAATACAAATCAATATTAATTATTTTTGAAACAATAATATGAAGAAGGCAAGAAATCCCACATAGGACAATTATGGAATAACCAGCCAATAGAGAGTTTTTTTTTGTTTTTAAAAAACCCTATAGATGACTGGAAAAACTCCCCAGCACTGCTCCTTTGAAATGATCTAGAGGTTTGGTCTCTAAAGTTAGTGGATCCTCCAAGACCTGCATGGATCTCAAGGAAATCTGCAGAGTTACATGAAACAACAATATTTTGCATCTATGTAGCATCTTGCATCCATAGGCCTCTTGGCATTTTATAAAGATAGAAAACTCTGTGTAGTAGGAAAGTATTATCCTCATTTTAGAAATGGAGAAATAGAGGAACACAATGGTAACTTGCCCAAAGTCACACAGTAAGTCCACAATCTTCCTGATGAGAGCCACATGGGTGCAGAAGACCACCCATACAGAATTAACGGGGCTCAACATGGACTCAGCAGTCCACTTGTTCAGCTCACAATACCGGATCAGGACATCAGTTTATGGCCGAACCCAGATCCTCTGAGTTACAGTACTATGCACAAGACTATTTCTTCCCTCTCATGATGCTAAGTATGCAGTTCCTATCTCACAGAGAATGTGAGCGAGTTTTGTTAATAAGACAGTGATCCTTGGTACATCTCCACTGGCTGTAGTGGAGATAGACCCCATGTCTGTAAAATGCTCTGAAGAGGAGAAACACTCTGAAGAGGGAAAATGAGGAACAACTGGGGGCAGCTGGGAGCAGCAATCTGAGGAAAGAAGAATGGGGTGACTAGGGGAGATGCAGGGGAAAAATAGAGGCGGAAGAGGAATGCAGCATGGAGCAGCAACAGCAGCACGAGGAGAAGTTGAAGGGAGCATAGAAGAAGAAGAAGGAGCAGAAGTTAGGGCAGTATCAGGGAAGAACTAAAGAAAGATGACAGATATTGGCCCTGATTTTACACTACCTTTCACCTCATGTAGTCGTTTACACCTGTGCACAAAGTGAGTGACTTTGAAAAGTTGGAAAGGACAAAGCAAGGTTCAAGACAGAGGAAAATCAGGCCCTCAATACATACAGTGAATAAAGATGAAGAGGAGAGGATGAAGGAATATGGATGGGAAGAGGAGGAGGACTGAAGGAATGTGCTATGACTCTATAGTATCTTTGACCTTGTTTGGGTTTCAGTCTATGAGATATGGGTGATCCTGACAAGCAACAGAGGAAAGAGTTACAGCCAAGAGGCAGTATGTTAAACAGCAAGCAAGATAAACAGTGACCACACACTGTAGCACAAACAAATTATCTTTTAGGCTACACAATACACAACCGCTTTAATTAAGCTATGATACTATTGTTGAGCCTTTGGCATGCTTCCCACTGTGTGAACATTTCTGGCTTGCATAATCCATAATTTTATTAGAGCTACTAATTGGAACGGAGGGGCAGGCAGGCATGAAACTACTTACAAATGTCAACTGAAAACCACCCGTCGGCTATACAGAGAAGTGCAGCATGTGATGGCAAAGCCATCTAGCTGTGGCATGTCTGTGCACTGTAGCCATCCAGTGGAGGTACAGAGCCACTTAGCATATTACTCGTCTATGAATAATAATGCTTTATATCAGCACAATGACATGTGCTGGTCTCCTGTGTTACAGAATAAGATCATGTGAGTTTGAAGGAACTGCTGTTAGCATATCCAGTTTGTCATATGATAGTTTTAATTATCTCTAAATTGTTTGTATTTTTATCACTGTAGAGTCTTGTAGCTCCATCAGGGCTATGTTGTGCATGGGGTGGTAAGATCTTTGAGTACCTTCCTCAAAGAGCTTACAATGTAAATAGACGAAAAAGACAAAGGGTGGGAAGACAGGCACAGAGAGAAAAAATGACTTTATTAAGGTCCTAAGCAGCAGACCAGGAATAGAACTTAAGGGTGTGTCTACATTGCAGTTAAAATCCCACAGCTGGCCCATGCCAGCTGACTCAAGCATGCCAGGCTTGGGCTAAAGGGCTGTTTAATTATGGAGCCTGGACTCTAGGAACCTGAGAGGTGGGAGAGTCCCAGAGCTCAGGCTGCAGCCCAAGCCCCAACATCTCAAATTAAACAGCACCATACACTGAGCCCCACAAATAAGCTGGCATGGGCTAACCATGGGTCTCTAATTGCAGTGTAGACACAGCCTAAGACTCCTGACTCCCACTCTCATTCCCTATCCACTAGACCACACACTGCCTCTCTAAATCAGCCATGAGAGATGAGGCAGGTGATCAGGAACAGTCAGCATGGATTCACCAAGGGCAGGCCATGCCTGCTTAACCTGATTGCCTTTTATGATAGGATGACTGGCTCTGTGGATGTGTTATATCTCGACATTAGCAAAGCTTTTGATACGGTCTCCCACAGTATCCTTATCATCAGGTTAAAGAAGTATGGGTTGGATGAATGGACTATAAGGTGGTTAGAAAACTGGCTAGATCATCGAGCTCAATGGGTAGTGATCAACGGCTTGATGTCTAGTTGACAGCTGGTAACAAGCGGAGTGCTTGGGGCCAGTTTTGTTCAGCATCTTCATTAATGATCTGGAGGATGGGGTGGATTGCATCCTCAGCAAGTTTGCAGATGATACTAATCTGTGGGGAGTGGTAGATACCTTGGAAGGTAAGGATAGGATACAGAGTGACCTAGACAAATTGGAAGATTGGGCCAAAAGAAATCTGAGAGTCCTGCACTTAGGATGGAAGAATCCCATGCGCTGCTATGGACTGGGAACTGACTGGCTAGGCATCAGTTCTGCAGAAAAGGACCTGAGGGTTACAGTGGATAAGAAGTTGGATATGAGTCAGCAGTGTGTCTTTATTGCCAAGAAGGCTAATGGCATATTGGGCTGCATTAGTAGGAGCACTGTCAGCAGATCAAGAGAAGAGATTATTCTCCTCTATTTGGCACTGGTGAGGCCTCATTTGGAGTAGTGTCCAGTTTTAGGCCCTCCACTACACAAGGGATATGGACAATTGGAAAGAGTCCAGCGGAGGGCAACAAAAATGATTAGGGGGCTGGAGCACATGACTTATGAGGAGAGGCTGAGGGAACTAGGCTTGTTTAGTCAGCAGAAGAGAAGAATGAGGGGGAATTTGATAGCAGCCTTTAACTACCTGAAAGGGGGTTCCAGGGAGGATGAAAGTTAGCTGTTCTCAGTGGTGGTAGATGACAGAACTAGGAGCAATTGTCTCAAATTGCAGTAGGGGAGGTCTAGGCTGGATATTAGGAAAAAGTTTTTCATTAGGAGTGTGGTGAAGCCCTGGAATGGTTTACGCAGGGAAGTGGTGGAATCTCCATCCTTAGAAGTTTTTAAGGTGCGGCTTGATAAAGCCCTGGCTGCCATGATTTAATTGGGGTTGGTCCTGGTTTGAGCAAGGGGTTGGACTAAATGACCTCCTGAGGTCCCTTCCAACCCTAATCTTCTATGATCCCTGAATCTCTCTAAGGTTGATGATTTCCTATTCTCCTAGGGCACATGATCCATTAACAGATTATTCTCATAACAGTAGCTTTTCTTTTAATGATTATATTCAGACTCATACTTTGCATTTCTAGAGTGCTTTTAATGTGAGGGTCACAAGATGTTTTCCAGACAGTAATAAACAAGCCTCTCAACATGCCTGTGTGGCTGAAAAGTATTATCTACATTACACAGATAGCAAAACTGAGACACTGCTTCCACCTTGTACACCTGAGCAAACTGGGTGTAAAATAATATGTTATCAGAACTCTACCCAATCATTTACTTTGCACAGGTGTAAGTGGCAACATAAGGTGCAAAGTACTGGAGAACCAAGCCCAGAGAGTTTAACTTGCTTGCCTACGTCACACAGCATGACTGTACTAGAGCTAGGAATAGAACCTAGAATCTCAGGCCCCAAGTTCTGTACTATAGTCACTATTTTTATTTAATTTTTATATTTTCCTTTGGGTTTGTACAGAGAAAGGCTAATGGACAGCTGTAGGCACTGTAATATGAACATAAAAAGTCTCACCTTATATGTAATTCTTAAAAATAGCAAATTCCGCATGACTCAGTTCCACCTTCCCCAACAAGAATCAGTAGTCAGAATTCTCCTTTAGGCAGTGTACTAGACAGTGAGTAATGATCTGATGTACAAGCCTCCCAAGCACATAGGGGTATTTATGGTCTCCTTTATTTATTACTTTTACAGGAATGTTTAGTTTACTACAATATGTCCACAGGTAAATGCGTATGTACAATGCACAGGTTTTAGGTGTGGTATTACTGTATACAGGTAAGAACACCTGTACTTGGCACAACATTGTTCTACATAAGAATACCTGCAGGTACTTGGTGCAAAATTGTTATATGCTGATATTGATGTACACTGATTCCTCTTTGAATCTTTTCTTACCTTAGCAAGTGTAAACTGCTCTTCCTCAGTTTCAGGGTCAATACCAATTTACATCTCAGGTAATGGGCTGAATCCTGGTCCGCATCTAACCTAATTTGTTTTACCCGCCACGCTCCCAGGGGCAGCCAGGAGTTCTCATAGCTGTGGCCCTAGCAAGAGCACAGAAGGGAAGTTTCACTCCTGCACTCTTTAGCAAGCAAGCATCTGGGGCAGGTGTCTTCCCCCCAGAGATCAGCAGCTCCCCTGGAGCAGAGATTTTCCTCTGGCAGTTAAGGGGCTCTCAACACCATGGGAGGAGAAGCTTCAGAGGAGCTCAGATTCTGTAATTTTAAAAAAAGCTTATACTCCTGCACAGTAACCAGTAATATTCTTTCACAGCAACAGTGACCAGCAACAGTGTTGACTGGGAGAAAGGATTCAGACAAGATTTCTGAAGATTATATCCCATATTTTTCAGAGAGGACAGTGAGATCTGCCTTTTTAGGAGAACATCTTCCCAGTACCATTTTCAGAATGGTTGTTTGACTGTGATGCAACCCATGAGATTTTGTAAATTGTATCTCTCTTGCTACTTTCTAATCCACCAGAACAAATACTCTGTGTTTTAAAAATACTTATCTTATATGGATTCTTTTTTTTCTGAACTGTTAGCCTAAATATATTCCAAGAATGCACTGTCATGATGCTACTGATTTTTCTCTGGCACACAGTACATTATTCTTGAGAAACACTAAAGATTTCTTGGTTTCCATTGCTACAAAATGGCTAGTACTAGGAACCAATCATGAATGACAACAGGAAAAAGCTATTGTTATTTAACAATAGCTACACTAACTCCTTTTAACATTTGTTCTAGTAATATTACTTTTAAAAAGCAATTCCTTTATATCTTAATCTTTCATTATTCTTTTCCTCAATCACTTCAAAGCATGGAATTTAATTTCTTCTGCTGTCAAGTCTTAAATGATTTCTTTCATCAGCCAAACAGATTTCATAACATCCTACAATATCATCCTGAATTCTCATTTATCCACCTTCTGGTTATTAAATCATTAGAGGCGGTGTTCCTTTCCAGTTCTTTGCAATCTGATCATCAATGGAGGGGTTTGGTGTGGTCAAATAATTAAAATACAAATAATTAATTGAGACCGTTAAGAAATATTGCAACATAATGCAAAACACAACCCTGGTCATTCAAGATTAAATATCCATCTATTGCTATAATATATCAAATATGCTTTGCTAGAACCTAGATTTTCTACAAAATGCAGAAAAAATTATGACAAGAAAAAGAATTAGAAATCAAAGATGGCACCAAGTAAATCAGTAAGTCAGTGGAAAAGACTTAAAAATGTGCTACAGGATAATTTGCTCCAGCTATTTCTAATTAGCTAAGACAATGGCTTTTAAACTTTTCCATATTGTGAACTATTTCTTAAATCAGATATTCTCATGGGTTACCTCTAATTCTACCCTCCTAATCCAAATGTTGCACCTTCCCTGCAACAAATATTGCATAGTGTGTTGTTACATTAAATAATTTTAAGATGGCGTTAAGGAGACAAGATGAAAATAAATCTGTTTTAATGCAGTGAGTGTGTGTGCTTGATTATGTCACCATCATTGTACGGTTGTGCCACTTATCTGCTCTCCCAGGGCTCACAGGTACTCGGAAGTCAATGCTGTCCCAATGATATGGCGAGAGCAGAAGGATCATGTGACAGACTGTTACTTCTGTCTGACCAATGTGTCTGGGTTCTCTGCTAAAAACAAGGAATCTATTGAATACCCAGTCAGTGACGAGCATGGTGAAAGGTTTCACCAGGACATTGCAATCATGGAAAAATGGTATCAGGGCAACTGGAATCCATCAATGCTGGCCGATTATTATTGGACACTTAAATGAGAAGCCTCAGACAAACGAAAATCATCAACAAAACATTTTTAGCTCAGTTGAACTATTGCAAAGCGTCAGCACCGTTGTGCGATTAAACACGTTACATTCAATAAAAGTCAATTTCTTGTTTCTCCAAATTCCTGCGTGATACAAGTAGTCTGAAATTATATTTGTGTTCAGCTTCAAGCAGTCTAGCATAATCAAAACAAAAAAAAATGTTGAGGAAGCAACACTTTTGAAAAAAATGTGTTGTCCAGTGTTATTTAAAGGTCTTAATAGGCAATTAGGCTCTAACATAGTGATATCACAAAGATCACTCTCTTTGTAATGTACTGTATTCACTCATATGAGAATTTTAATTATAGTACAATCAAGAACACAGTTGAAATGCCACCCTTATCACTGCACCATTTTAATAAACAAAATTAATCCAATAATTTTTTCTAATGTAATGCAGGTAACTAATTAATTGTAGATCACATATCTGTCACTAGACTAACGAAAGGCTATACATTCAAAGTTTCTCTCTCTTCCGTATATTATTTGTGTTATAAATTAATATTTGCAGAAAGAATACCACTTTTCCTATACAATGGACCACTGACCTGATTGACTAAACATTCTTAGGCTGGGTCTACACTGATGGTGGCAAATTTGCTGCCATCACATCGATTGCTCTGGATCGATTGAGCGGTCTGTATAGACGCGCTCAGTCGATCCAGGAAGTGACGCAGGAAAACCATCTCGGTAAATGGAGTAGCGCTGCGTTGAAGGGAACAGCGCAGTATGGATGCCGCGCAGAGGAGACACTGCAAAGTCGATGGGAGATACGCAAGTGATTTACGTCACTTGCGTATCTCCCGTCGACTGCCACCGAATCGCAAAGGTAAGTGTAGTCTGGGCCTTAGGTGTTTTTAGGTAGAGCATTAAGACAGAACAAAAGTGTGTGTTGACAATCCACTGATACATGAGCTGTGTGAACTCAATCATCCAATGACAGTACTAATTGACTGAAGAAACACTCAGAAGTGTGTTATATTACGGTGCCTTCATCTCCTTAAATTTATTTCCCGCACAATGACCTCATGAATGCATTTCCAACCCCTTCCCCCCAGTGAGATGACTGTCAGGAGCAGTAGGCCTATAATGTGCTAAACTTGATTAAAAGTCTTAGGGCTAGATCCTCAACTGTTGGAAATCAGGGTAGCTCCATTGATATTAACTTGGAGCTATGCTAATTTGCATTAGGTGAGGAGTTCTCTAAGATGCTATATCACAGAGAGACGCCAATGTTCATTTCAGAACCAGTATTTTCCCACATCAGAAAGAGTCTGGACATGTCACAGGGGGGTTTTCTGTGGAAGGCACAGAAGCTCTATTTTTATGTTCTGTATTCAGAGCTGTGACAGGGCACATTACTGACCGCTTGTCTGGCACCCCCTTCTGCAGGTTAGCTCTCGAGGCTGATGCACCTTCTGTTGGTTGCATGCCATCACATCATCTCTCTCTATGGTCTGCAGCAACTCCAGGAACTGCAGCACCCTCTTCATGACTCAGTCCTCCAGCCACGCCATTCAGCATTCCCCCCTTCCAAGGTAAATCAGTCTTTCCTTCAGCAGCCCTAGGCAGTCTTCCCATTCACTGCCCCAGGTGCCACTCCTGCAGTGGCTGGTAAGGGATCCTGGGCTGAACATCTACTCAGGAATCATCGTGGGACCCTCAGTTCTGGGTCATGAGACCAGCAGCTCTGGACTTTACTCTCCCAGCCCTCACTGCTCCTTCCCTGGACTGTTTCCTACCGCTCCTGGTTCCCCACTTTCTTCGAAAGTACCAGCGCCAAACCCCCCTCCCTCTTCGACCCTCCTCCCTCTTCACCCTTTCCAGCAGCTGCCTCTGTCCATTGCCAGCTTCCTGGCTTTATAGGCCCTGCCTGTTCCTGCCCAACTGAACCTGCCTGCAATCAATTCCATGTTCCCTGATTCTCCTTCCAAGTGCAGCTTGTGGACTTTATAGGTCTACCTGACCACCTTAATCCCTGCCAATCCTGTATGGGGTGGCTACCCCATCACAAGCCCCTGAAGGGCAAAGTAAAAAAGAGATCCATTTTTCCTTATACAAATTGTCAGGATACAATATTACAAACAGCTGCTGCACAGCTAGGCTATTTGTTAAAAGGCAGCTTTGATATGAGATTTCAACAGCCTCTAAAACTTGGCACATTCCAGTTGACATTGCTAGATTAGATAGAGCCTTTTGAAAATAACATCAAACTAATTATCTGTAAAAGTGCAATTAATAGTTTATATTTCAAAGAAGTATCTGCAAATTAAAAAAAAATTCCAAGAAATAATCATGCAATTAAAAAGCAGCCAGGTGAGAGAAAAGAAACACATTTGCTCCACTTCTAAGCAAAATGGGACCGTATTGAACAACAAAATAACTGCTAACAGTTCAACAGTAGCAGACAGTCACATAGAGTAACATTCATCCAAAAGGCTAACAGAATTTGTGGCTCATCTTTGATGCATCGCACTTAGACTGGGTCCTAGACCTCCCTGTGGTCCTACAGCATTCAACTGACAACACAAAGGGCTGAAAATATGTCTTAATTGTCAGCGGTCAATTCCCATCTAAATGGGAGAGCCTTGACACTCAGGATATGGGCAAACATAAGCATGGGGAAAATGGCTGAGATACCTGTGCATCCTGATTCCTGATAGTTTGTCTTTTAAAAATACGTTCATGGGCATAATAGGTAAATTGGAAGTGGTCAGTCACTTGCATGAAGTTCAACCCTATTCAAGATTTGAAAAGTAACTTGCTAAAGAGTACAGAACCAAGGCTAGAGACAGGGCCAGCCTTAGACCAAATGGTGCCCCAGTCAAGGAGCATCTTTGGCACCCCCTCCTCCATTTGTTAAACTTTTGAATATCTTATTTTTTTATTGCATTTGTAGCCCCTTTCATGACTTTGATGCGTGATTTTTCCACATCATGTAAGACCATAAATTTGCATGCTAGGATCTGTAAATCTGTATTTATTCATGCCATATATGAGCAAATAAAAAAATTGTTTCCTCTAAGCTTATAGAAATTTTTAAATTTTAAGAATAACTGGAATGTAGTAACATTAAGAAATTTGACTGTGAACCAACATTGGATGGACAAGTATTGAATAGTGTTACGGTAGGCGGCAGCCTTGCAATGTTAACCCTAGTGCTTTAGTTCAAAAGGTCGCTTTTCTCGCCTTTGCCCTTGTAAACTAAAGTACACCGCCAGAGAGATCCGAAGACTGGTCAATGATATTTTCAAGTGATAAAATGGCAGGCAATGTCAGTCTCTCGTCAGCCAATATCAATCAAAGATATGTTTTAATGAGTCTGAGCTGCAAAAAGCTGAGCTCACCACTCGAGGTTGTGACTGGCAGAGTGAGAAGAATCCTCAAAGCTATCCACACGTTAGGAAAATCATCCTTCAGCTCTGCATCATGAGTGAATTGGAGAACCTGGCGTGGAGAGTGCTGACCCTGTGGCAATACGTGACATGTTGTCTAATTCAACATAGAAGCCTTTATCATTGACATCTGAACATTCCCCTTGTATCAGTGTCCAGTGAACATCCGTTCTTTTTTATTGTTGCACAGATCGGCGTTCTATAGATATCACTGGCATCTCATTAAATGTGTCATTTATTAGTCGTTACTTACACTCTGAAAGACTTAAAACACAAGTACACTTTCACATTTATACAATAAAACAAGGGTCACAATACCACAGCTGAGCTCTCATTTCAGTTTGTTCTTATCTCTCACTGACTGGCGATGCTGCACCTCTTATATACCCACGAGGGCAGGGCTGATAACATTCTAGGCAGTTCGAGGAAAATGTAGTTCTCAGAAAGCCTGGAAGGTTCCATGAGATTCTTCAAAATTCTAGAACATTCTAGGAGGTTAGTGAAAAATGAATCCATGTATGGAATACCTGAAATATTTGACTTCAAACATTCTATTTTCTCGCTTGTTGCTAACAATAAAAACAGCACCCCAAGCCTGGTACCCCCCCCCCAAGTCTTGCACCCCAGGAAGTTGCCTGCCCCTAAATCTGGCCCTGGCTGGAGTCCTTTAACAATTTTGCAGACATGCCTGAGAAAGGAGTGCATGAATCCCACTTTTTAACTGAAGAGCAAATTAACAAAACAGGAAGTGATTAAAATATTTCAGCTACTTTCAGATATCAAAACAAGCAAAAACATAAGCCCAGAAATATTCTCCCTCCAGAGTTGTGAAGATAGTGTCAGACACTTTCTGCTTGCCTTTTAAATGTCTTACTTTACTCTTTGTTTATTTTACTAAATGTTTACTTGACTATTTGTAATACCTTTAATTCTTACCATACAAATCCTTTTCCTGTTTTGTTTTTGGCCAGTCATTAAGGAAACATTCTGCTACTTTCTGCAGTGATGCCAAAAGCAGCATTAGTTATTTGCTGTCAGCAGGAATGTACAAAGCCCTGGGAACAGGCTGTGTTAACTACTGCTGCAAAAGATATGTTGAGTAGACAGGCTAAAATTCACCCTTGAGGCATTTGGCCTATTTAAGTCCTTCAAATCACAATGTAACTGGTGCGTAACACTTGAGCATGCTCCCTGCATAGGAATAAATTTCATCTGCAGAGTATGTCTACTCTGCGTGTAGAGTATACGTAACTGCATGCTCCACTAGCATGGGTATAAATAGCAGTGTAGATGGTGAAGCACTGCTTAGGGAACTAAAAGACACTCCTGAACCTTAGGAGTATGTGTCCTACACAGCTTTCCATATGCACACGCAGTGCCTCCCCCATCTATGCTGCTATTTTTAGTCATGTTGCCTCCCTGCTGCCAGTCTTCCTCCCACTGTAGGGAAAGGCTCCACAGTGGGGAAAGAGGTCTGGCAGGGGGAGGCAGTAAGGAAAGGCTTGGATAGCTCCCCACTGCTAGAACCTTTTCTCACCACAGGGAAAGACCCGAGCAGTGAGGAAAAGCTCTGACTAGGAGGAAGCGGCAGTGAAAGACTGTCAGCTTTCTGCAGTGAGGAAGGCACCGGCCGCAGGGAGCTGCCAGAGCCTTTCCTTGCTGCCTCCCCTCTGCCAGAGTCTTTTACTGATGTGTAGCTACACAAAGCAGTGTGGACACAGTCTGCTTTTCACTACAACGTGTAGCTACACATGCCAGTGGCATCTTGAAGTCCCAAATCAGGCAAATCTCAATGCCTTCGGTGAATTCAAGATTGGGTCTAACCATACTACTATTAACAGAAAAAGGCTAAGTACAACCTTTTCTTTATCAAGCTGCTGCAAATGTAAAAAGTACACAACAGAATAGGTTTTATTGCCCTTGTATTTAAAATGTTTCTGTATCAGTATATTCTTTGCATGTATTTAAGGCAAATTCTATTTCTCTCTGGAGTGTCTTCCCTCAGATTTAGAAACTTCGTTAGCTTTCCACTTGACCACGAAGACTCATTTCATATCTGACTGGATAGATATGTTGGCAGAACAGTGGCATTTCACACGGACTGAATTTCATCAGAACAGAAGAAGTGAATTAACATTTGATGCATGTCACTGACGAGATTGTTGCAAGTGGTCTGAACCCTTTCTGTCCCCCTAATTATTTTTTTCACGTGTTTGGGCATGTTCTAGTTCCCCTGGATTAAGAAACCGAGACTCAGGTCTCCAAGCTGCACTTCAGCCAGCTCTCACTTTGTTTCAAGATCAATTAGAATGACACAGAAATTGCCACATGAAAAAAAGAAATTGATCTGAAGCAAAACTGCTGTTCTTCACCATGGAAAAATATGCATTATAACTTTTGACAGTACAGTGCAGTACAGTAAACTGAATCTTTCTGTATTACTTAAGTCTCTACAATGATTGAAATTCATATAGCCTTCCACAAAGTTATTTATGCCTAAAAAAAATGAAAATGCAAGCCCAGAAGTTCCATTTTGCTGTTAAAGGAAGAAGTGCTTCAGGCAGTTTTTCCATCAGAGGGCTGCCTAAGCATATTCACCCACGCTGTACGGTGCATCCACGACTTTCTGAAATAATGGTTTTGAACTGTTTGTTATTCACGGAACATGTAGCATAACTCAAGTTCCCAGGGAAAATGGATCATTTATTTAATTAACAAAGCTGGATCTGCAAATGTACAAGTCTTGGGTTTAGGAGCCTAAGTCCCAGCTTTGGCTCCTCTGCAATCCAGAAAACTCCTACTGAACCCCATAGATGCTAAATTTTTCAGAGTAAAAGTTACCTAGGGGCCTTTGTTCCTGTCCCAGGGCATGCACACAGCTGCCTCCCTCTTGGCATCTGGACACCTATCTCCTGCCTAAACCCCAGAGCAATCCATGAACTGGAAGAAAATAGGCAGTTGGCCACCTAAGCCCTGTGCTAGGCACAATCCAGTACATGGCCTCTCAGGCCAACATCCAGCATGAGGAGGAGATAGTGCCCACCTTATAAACTTTTAGCCCAGTATTGTAAGGTCAAGAAAAAAAGAGAATCACTCTGCAATGCAGTGTTTAGGGTATGCAGCTGGGAGGTGGGATACCCTGGGTCCAGTCCCCCTATTCCAACCACTCTTTTTTAATTTATTTAAATGAAACAACAGAGATTGAGGGAACCCATATCAGAATGTCCCATGGCTCACTGGCTAGATCATTCTCCTGAGAGGTGGATGACCCATGCTCAAATCCTTTCTTTCTGGCAGAGTGGGGAATTCAGCCTGGGTCTCCCACATCCTAGGGGAGTGCTGTAACCACTGGGCTAAGTGATAAGGTGGGCACCATTACCACCTCCTCTTCCAGTGGTTTTGTGTGGACCAGGTCAGGCGCCTAAGTCATTTGCACAAGAAACTACTTAGGCACCTAAGACACCTTATTCCAGGACACTGGTTCCAATTCTTGGATTGCTAATCAGTGCTAGAAGCCAACCTGGAGCCTGGCATTAGGTGCCTATCTCTGAGAGAGGCCGGGTTAGAAAACACTTGTCAGCAACTCACATTGGTTAGCTTAGTGGGCTGGCTTTTGTGGATCACATTCTAAGATATCTCTCTCTCCCCGATTCATAGGGATCCTAGGTGCCTAAGTCAGTTTTGTGGATCACAGTGTTGTGACCGTGACTTCCTAGGTGCCTAAAAGTAAGGAGCCGTGATGTTCAGTGTTACAATGCGTAATCCTCTTTGTAGGTCCCCCACCAAATAATTTTGTCCCTGCTGAAGCAGATTTCCGACATCAAAAGTAAATTATCTAATGAATTATATATATTTGTCCAGTATTACCTATTCTTCTAGCTCTGAATTCAAGCAAGAAATTAAATTTTGTAAAGAGGATTATTAGGCAGGTTCTCTAATATCTACTTACAACATTGTGTTCCCTTCATGGCTTTATAAGGTGGCATCCCTTAGGTATTACAGGACAAATAGTATATTTAAAGCTAAACTATACATCTCCTATCTATTATTCACAAATAACATTCTTTTTATGTAATTTTTTTTGGTGAATGAGTGTCTATTAAAAGACTCAAGTTCCTGTCTTTGCTTTACAGAGTGGTTTCAAAAGCAGCTCAGAAGAAGCATTGCTAATTTATGGTTTTCTTACCTGAATTTCAAGTATGGGAGGGAAGAGGGAAGTAGTTTGCAATTTTATAGCTCTTTTTATCTGAAAATGAAGATGTTACGGGAGCCACCAGTAGTTCTTTGAGATGTGAGTCTCTATGGGTGCTCCACTTCAAGCGTGCATGCACCTCTGCAGTCCTTGATCAGACATTTATAGTTAGCAGTGTCCGTTTGGCCCACGCATACACCCTAAGCTTCCTTGTGGTAGGCCTCGAGGTTAGATAGGAGGCATGTAAGCAAACTGCTCTCAGCTCCTTCTCTATCTAGGGAATAACCAAAGCAGAGGGGAAAGAAGGCAGGTAGTGGGAGCACCCATAGGAACACACATCTCAAAGAACTACACAGTTATTGTAACCCTTCCTTCTTCTTTGAGTAGCATTCCTATGAGTGCTCCATTTCAGGTGACTCCTGAGCAGTATCCCCAGAAGGAGGTGGCAGCTTTGGAATAGGGTCCAGAACTGAAGACAGTGCTGCATAAGATCTGCAAGCACGGATCTGAGTGTAATGCTTTGAAAATGAATGGATTGAAGTCTAAGTAGTGGCTCTACATATCTCAGATATTCAAACATTCTTCAAAAATACATTAGATGTTTCCTATGACCTGGCTGAATGTGTTCTAACCCCCCTGCACCTCTGTAAATCAGGAAGCCTCTATTTCCAAGAATCATCCAGGAACTATGCCCTGAACCGTGGAACTGCTAGGTTGAGGTAAAGAACATAACGTACATCCTAAACAGGAAATGAAGAATGGTGGGGAGCTTGATTGATATTTGGACACAGAGTTGAAGCAAGCAAGCGTACCAAGCTTGCCCAGGTAGGTACTATGAAGATAACTCTGGCCTTGTCTTGACTGATCGTGTTCAGCATCCTTAGAATTAGGGGCTTTGTGGGAAAGGCATAGAACAGACTCTTCTTACACAGTAGAAGGAAGGTGTCCCCCAGGGATTAGTAATCCAGACCTCCCAGGCTGAACAAAAGAGATGGCACTTCCTGATCTCAGAGGTGGCAAAAAGATTGATCTCCATCTCTTGCTTTGGAGAACCTGAGTGTCCAGCTCCCACTCGTAGTGGGAGAAATATTTGCGAAGGGCATCAGTATTCTGGATGCCTGGGAGGTAGACAGCTGAAATCTGGATATGTTGGGCTGTACACCAGTTTTTTACAGAGATTTATGACTTCATCATAGAAGGAGAGGATTTTTTTCCTTCTTGCTTGTTGATGTATCACATGTGGGACATATTATCCATCATGACCCTGACTGCCTTGTCTCTGATGACGGGCAGGAAAGGGAAGCAAGTGTTCCTGATTGCCCTGAGCTCTAACAGACTGAGGTGGAGACTGACTTCGTGGGCTGTCCATCTTCCCTGAACCATGAGGGCTCCCCATCCTAATAGAGAGACATCAGTTCTTAGAGTCACTGATGTGTTTGGGCAACAGAAAGAGATGCCTACACAGATGTGGAATTGTTCTTTCCACCAGTTTAGGGAGTTCTTTATGTGCAAAGGACAAGTCCTGTGCCTGTCCCCGGTGTCCCTGCTTAGAAAACAGCTTGTTCTGTACCAACCCTGGAAGCAGCAGAGGCAAAGCCATGATTGACTGGCCACAAAGATGCAAGCTGCTATATAGCCCAAGAGTTGACAATAGGTCCTCATTGTGGTTCAAGTGTTTCCCTGAATTGTCCCTACCAGACTTGACAATGTCACACATCTGTCTACAGTGAGGTATGCTCTAGATGTCAGTGAGTCCAAGTATGCCCCAATAAACTTTAACCTTTGTTACCATACCATGTGGATTTCTTTACATTCAGCTGAAGAGCCAACTTCTGGAACAGAGTGAGGGAAGATGGAATGGATGGAAGATGACACTGCCTTGAAAGAGCACCCTTGAGTAGCCGGTCATCGAGGTACAGGAAGACCAGGATTGCCTGCTGCCTAAGGTAGGCAACCACTACTGCTACAACCTTCAGAAATACCATTGGGGCCAAGGATAGGCTGAAGGGAAGGACTTGATACTGGAAATGATCTTGGCCTATAGTGAATCATTGGTATTTCCTGCACAGTGGGTATATTAGTTATATGGGAGTAGTAGTTATATGGAAGTGTCTTGTAGGCTGAGGGCCAAAAACCAATCCTGTTCCTCCAGTAAATGAATTATAGTTACCAGAGTCACCATCCTGAACTTCTGAGCTTTACAAATTTGTTCTGCAGTCTTAGATCTAAGATTGGCCTCTCCTCCTTTGACACTAGGAAATATTATGATTAGAATCCTCTGCCCCTGTGAGATGAAGGAACTTCTTGCCTCAGCAGAAGCTTGTGAGAAGGGTCCCTGAAGAGGAATGGGCAATAGAAGGGAGGGAATGACATAAAATGGATGATATAGCCCAATATGACCTCCAAGACCCATTAGTTCATGGTGATCTGCTCCCAAGCCTGGTGGAAATGGACAAGGTGGTCCCCAGAGGGAGGGAGAGCTAAAGGGTGAAACTGTAAATCCAGAGGAGTAGAAGGATTCAAACCTCGACCAACCAGTGAAAACTGCTGTTTAGATGATGCCTGTGTGGTCATGGAGGGTGGTTGGACGTCTCTTCTTCTGAAATCTGTGTCTTTTGTTGGGGGATTCTATGGGTCTATGGTATGCCAAGAATTGAGTAGGGTATGACCTCTGGGCAGTCTGTGACCTACTGAAAAGCTTCCTGCTGATAGATGTGTAAATGCCCAGGGAACACAGGATATGCCTGGAGTCTTTCAGCATGTGCTGGGAAGGATTTTTTCCATGGTCTCTGAGAAAAACTCATGACCATCGAAGAGGAGGTCCTCTACTGTGTTCAGAAACTCTCTTGGAAAACCTAAAAGTTGAACCCATGATGTCCTGTGCCTAATTACCACCTGGAGATGGATCTGTCAGCCGCATCCGCAGCATTCAGGGACAGTTGGAGAGCCTTTCTGGCCAACAGTTGAACATCCATAACTATGGACTGGAATTGCTCCCTGCAGTCATGTGGCAGCTGCTCAATAAAGGCTGTGAGCTTGTTGTAATTTGTAAAGTTGTATTTGCTCATGATTGCCTGATAGTTTGCGATCTGGAACTGAAAGGTTGCAGATGAGTACAGCTTTCATCAAGAGATTCAGCAGCTTTTGGTCCTGTAGACATCTATGGCAGAGCCAACCTTCATGGTACCCCTGTACTTACTGTCCTTCCTGGTGGGGGATATTGTTGACCTACTGTAGCTGTGCTTCTTGTTCTTGAAGCTCTGGGGCTTAACAGACCTGCCAGTACAAGAGATGGAAGGCTTGGCTTCACCGATATCTTCGGAGAGTGAGGACCTCGATGGGGACCTGGTCTTTTTTGAGCTGGCTTCTTAGAGTGATAGTCTGCGCTCTTCTTTCTGGGAGTCTTCCCAGCAGGCTTCAAAAACTTCCATTCATTTGAGGAATCATGCCAAGATTGGGCTGCTGACTTTGCCTGGGGACAGATGTACAGAGTTTTCTGATTTGGCTCAGAAGGTGGTTACAGGGAGTGTTCCATGGCTAACTGCCTGAGCTTAATCTTCCTATTCTTCTTTTGATTTAGGGACCCTGCAAAAGGAACATTTCTGGGAAACGTGGAATTCCCCCAGACATCTGACACACTTATCGGAATAGCCTCCCAGCAAGAAAGGTGGAGTTTGAAGCCTGGCAAGCTAGGCATGTCCTGCTAGGAGAAGACAAGTCTCACAGAGGGGAAAAGAGAGGAAAAACAACTCTCTCACTGAAAAGCTAACTATGAACTATCTAACTGCAATAAAAACAGAAAGCTGAGTACATTCTAGACAGACATGCGAGGGTTCCGTCTCAGACTAAGGTGGCAGAGAAGGAACCGAGGGGCAGTTAGCCCACGTACCCCTAGACTCGATGTCTGTCACAAGGAGGCTTAAGGCACATGTGAGGGCTGAATGGACGCTGCTATCTAGGAATGTCCAATCAAGGACTAGAGAGGCGCATATGCACCTGAAATGGAGCACCCATAGGGACATTTCTGGAAGAAGAACTCAAAATTCCTTAACACCATTAACAAATTAAGCCTTCTTGTAATTAGACAAAGGCTATATGGGGGCTTACTTCTCCCACCACTAAAATGCAATTACTTTTATGATGGAATACAGTAGCCGTTCAACAGCACACAGCCACATTTTAAGACAGGAAATTGTGGACGGAAGTTAGGTAGACAAGACAATGTAATTATCCCACTAGTATCTGGCCAAAAAAAGGGCCTAACATGTTTACTCTTACAAAAAATGCTATGGAACCTTTAATGACCACATGTGGTCAGAACCCTAGTTTTATGCCTCAACTACGAGATACCACTTCCAGCACCATACTGTGTGCTTTAGCGTAAGTTCAATACTGATTAAAAGCAAAGCATTATGCCTATTGACTCACTAATGTTATTTGCCTCAGGTTCTTGGTGTTCCTTTGAGCCCTCCTATGTAGTAACAACACAAGATAAACTGTACTTAGATTGTGGGATCACCTAAAAAGGTGCCTGGCTGCAAACAACCAATCTTTGTTATTTAAAAAAACAGCAGAACAGATATAGAATACTAGAACAATAATTCATTTTAGAACAAATGTTTATTTCAATAAACAAAAATCTTAGCGCTTCCCATTAACATGAGGAAATAACAATACAGAATATTTACAATATTTGGATATTAAAAATGGGTATAAAATGTGCACAACATATGCCGAAAACATGATTACTGCCCCAAGGATGTTACAAACTAAAAAGAGTACAAGGCAAACAACATGAACAAACACAGTGTGTGAGTGGAGCGTTGGCGAGGAGGGAGTGCATCACGAGAAGGTGGTGCAGCTCAGCAGAAAGGGAGCTGAGACAGCAGTGGCAGAGAAGAGACAGCAGCAGCATTACATTAAAAGAGCTGAAATTGTAAAATAGACAAAGCAGAAGGACCCCTTATGAATCATAGGGAATAGAAGGAGTTTGAAGAAACAAGCCTGATTTTTATTAATATAAAGAATGAATGAATGTAACTGAGTTAATAAAGCGGGATGATTGGGTCTGTTCGAACTTAGTGGTAAGCTTTCAAGTAAAGAACCTGCCTCCCCCATGCCACGTGACTGATCAACACGTGGAATGCCGCTAGCCAAGACTGCCACACATTGTGTGTTACCCTTGACCCAGTAACTTTTAGTCTCTGCGAGTATCAGAAAATAAATGAAAAGAAACATAGTACCTTCACCTGCTATATGGCTGATAAAAGACAAATCGAAACCAAGACCTTTTAACTTTAAAAGTTTACTTAATGGTCCCCAGCAATTCAAAACTTAGTATTAAAATAGAAACTTTTTTAGTTAGTTATGTTACCTGCTCCCTTCTGGGGGTCCCAGACTATTATCCACAACTATTTATTTAAAAAAAACAAACTTTCTACGAGTCTGGAGTAAAATATAAGATGATAGTTGACAAAATGAGGTAGCCCTTTTAAGCTTATTCTTAGAAATTCAATATTGTTAGTATGAGTATTATCTAATACTTCACTGTTAAGATTAACTTAATAAACAAGGTTCTTTGGAAGGGCTAAACATATTTTAATAGTTATAATGTTATTTTATTAATAAGTTCAAATAATCATTAATTATTACCCAATAGTAAGTCATTTATTTAAATAGTTATTAAATAAGGAGTAAGTTAGATTTTTTATAAAGAATATATAATATAATAATTATATTAATAATAATATTAAATAAATAAATAATAAAATATATTTAATAATAATAAAAAGAACACAAGAGCAGAACTGAAGGAAGACCCACTTTACTTTGGACCATGTGAACAAAATAGGAGATGTTGTGAAAGACTTTTTTTATGGCTGTAATAATTGATGGACAGCAAAAATCTTTTTATAGCTGTAATAATTAATGGAAAGCAAAAAATATTAATTGATACTGGGCCACAACATCATACAGTGTTTCTCCGAAAATAAGACAGGGTCTTATATTATTTTTTGCTCTGAAAGATGGGTTAGGGCTTATTTTCAGGGGATGTCTTATTTTTTTCCATGAACAACAAAGTGTATGGGGACCTTTACTTGTGAACTGCTTGTAAACTATAACTAGGGCTTATTTTTGGAGTAGGGTTTATATTTCAAGCATACTCCAAAAATCCTGAAAAATCATGCTAGGGCTTATTTTCGGAGTAGGTCTTATTTTCGGGGAAACAGGGTATGTATGTCTCCCAAAGAATATGTGGCAGTTATTCTGGCCAATAACCACATATATGAAGGCAGAAGGTTTTAATGGCGTGGAGTATCATCCCAATTACTCATGAGGTAGAAATGCAAATAGGAACAATAGTCCTCCATGGAAGAATTGAACTAATAGATAGGGGAAACTATGGCGTAATAGGTACTGAGATACTAAGAATTATTAGAGTGATAATGGATTTAGGAAATAAGAAATTATGAGCAATGATTTAAAGATCAAATGTTTTAACTTGCTATTACTTTAGAGCTATTAAAAGTATAACATTCATTAATATATGTAAGTTTGCTCTGTTATTAGTGTGAAAACTTAATTGTGTGTGGTATAGTAAATAAATTATATTGTTAAGGATGTAATTGTTTTAGGCTGGTTGTTTGTCTTAGAAGTTATTGTTGTAAGAGCTTTGAAGTAATTGTTAAAATCTATTTTTGTTCTTTCAAAATAAAGATTTGTGTTACAAATGAGTAGAGATTGTTGGATTTGTATTGCTAGTTATATAAAAAGGATTAAACCAATGAACAAGGGTAAAATTATAGTGTTAGGAATAAATACTATAAAGAACAAGTAATGGTAAATCTAAAAAGAATTAATAAAAAGTTGTGTGAATGTGTGTATTATATTTATATGTTTTATGAAAGTTAAGGAACAATATAAGCCTTGGTATTTTTACTAAATTTAATTTGCTATGATATTTTTTCTTTGTTGCTTTGCTGCTGTTTTATTATTTACTAAAACTATTGTTAATAAAAATGTATATACTTCCACTAAAATGGGAGGGTTTTTTTTTGTGTTACAGAAATAGAAAAACGCCAACCCAGATGGTAGATGAAACCTTGTTCATTTGATCCCTTCTTGGCATCGGTGCTTGTTGGATCATGGTACACTGGTGTGAGTTCAGAGACTACAATACTGACAGAAGAAATACAGTGAACTAAACCAGCTTTAACTGTTCTTGCCAAGACTGAGGTCAGCTGTCTTTTAAACCTAAACCTGATAGCGAAAATATAAAGAACTGGATTACTGAGGTCACAATGTAGCCAGATATTTTGTCTCAGTTATGTAAACTGTGGCGGGGAGGAGGGTGGAAGATTGTTGCATTAAAGGTGTGCAGAAAAGCCTTGGAAGGGGTTTAAAATTCTGAGGTTGATGGTTTGGTTTTTTGGATAATTAAAGAGTGGCATTAGTATCAAAACATTTTTTGTATTTAAAATAGTGATTAGTTATAAGGATTAGTAATAAGAAAAAATCCAGCACGTGACAATTAAGAATGACAACTGGAAGGGAGATTCTCTCTTCTTTACATCAACCCTCCCTTCCCTGAAGCAGAACTCCCTCCCCCGGCCTTCTAATTAGCATAGAAGGTGAGGCTAATTAGCATAGAAGGCATGGTTAAGTAATTGATTGGTTTAGACATAGCAGGTGTGGCTTAATCAGCATAGTGGAAGGGGCACCTAACAACCCCTCCTACCTCCCTTTTTCCTCCATGCACAGCCCCGCCTTCCTGGGTGACCTTTAAAATGATTGGCTGAGCTTGGGTGACCAAACTGTATATAAAGCCAGCAGCTAGCTGGCTGAGCTTTGTAGAGAACTGACCTCAGTAGAGAGCTGAACACCTGAAGAGAACAAGAGAGCTGATGGAGTTCTGTGGTGAACAACCAAGAAGGAGGACCTCAGTGGCAGCTTGCAAGAGAACATCTAAGCAGTAGTGAGCATCACTGAAGCAAAGATGAGCCTCAGGCTTTGGATAAATGTGGTGAGTCCCCCACTTTGTGTCCAAGTCAAGGTGATCCTAATGTCAGGAAACTGCACAGGCACCTCTACGCTATAGATAACTGGGCTGAGTCCCCATTCTGTGTCTGAGCCTAAAGTGATCCTTATGTCATTCTTTGGACTGAACAGAAGGACCTTTCCTGATAAACAGAGGAATTTTTTTTTAAAAGGTTGTGTAAGTAAAGGTCATCTGAGTCTGCATGCCAATAAAGTTGGATTCTTCTAGTCTGAGTAAAGTTCTCTTCTCTACCTATTCAGCAACTGTTTGGTGCAAACACTTGCTGAATGTTAGATTGTTAAGGATCTTAGTATAGAATATAAGTACTTAAGTATATTATTGTTAGATTACTAGTGTTAAGTATTATAGTGTTATGTCAAAGTAATAGTATTATCAAGAATATTCTTTTTTGTACCATATGTATTTTCTGTACTGTATATTTTCCAACAGCTGTACTCTGTTAAATGTTTATTTCTATATATGCTTTATTTTGAATGATTTTCAGTTTAAAATCCAATTGTATTGAAATTGGATAATTAAAAAAACATTGTTTTCAAAGAACTTAATGCTTGAGTGTCAATTCTTAGAAAGAAGGGCTTTTTTCGTGTCTCCCAGGGGCAAAGAGAGGAAGGCTAAGGAATTTCCCAGGTAAATTGAAATCTCTGGTGCCCTGGAATACCCCCCAGGTGAACCACACTAAGATACCTCAAAGAGATGAATATAAGCCCCAGAATTCTTTGAGGTAACAACAATGGGACCCCTAAGAAATCCAAATGTAGTTGCAGAAAACATCCACAGGTCTTTCTTTTGTTCCTCCTACAATTTAGGGCATCTTAAATCCCCACGATTTTCCCTCACCAGGCCAAACAGGACGTAACTGGTTTAAAGGGGGGGGGATTAGAAGTCCAACTGGGACAATGCATATTAATAGATGGTTCTGGGATAGTTGTCCGCTCCACTAATCTCCTGGTTGTCACAGTTAATCCAACCACTACCACTGCTGGGTTGAGAATACCCTCATGTTGTTTTCCATATTCCTTATGGGTAAAATCCTCAGTGTGGTAATTATTATGTAATTGAGTAAAATGTTTAAGCTGATCACCATTTTGAAATGGCAAAAGAACTAGGACTCCATCTTGGAGGTCTTCTTCCCCAGTGTTTCCCACCCTTTTTGGGAAAAAGGCAAGGTGGAAAGGAGTGTGATTTGCCTGGCAATTGTAGTGAGCCAGTCAGCTCAGGGCTGTCTGCCCTAGAGGCAGCAAGGTGTCGCAGAGAGAAGAGATGCCTCTAGGAAGAACATCATGGATAGCCCCCACACAAGGAGATCAGCATACCTATCTGCAGTGGTTCCTAAGCCCATCATCAGATCCTGAGTTGCTGGATAATCATCCTGGGAGTCATGAACAACACCCCAGGAAGGTGAAGCAAGACCTTAAGTAGTTCTTATTACTTTTGGGCCTGGGTAATTTAGGTTTAAGTTGGGAAAGAATCTGGAGTTAAGCTCTAACTTGTTAAATCCCTGAGTGACCCCTTGTTTGTTTGCCCCTTGAATAAATTGTTCCTTGTTTTGCTTTATTCTGAGTTTTGGTATTTACCCACCTGAGTACTCCGACCATTACCACTGAAAAAATCCGTATTCTTCAACCCCTTAATGTACTTTTATAACATTCTATGTCCCCCCTAAGTGAATAAAAGAAGAAAATGAAACTATATGAATAAGGTGGGCTTAAACACTAGCATAAAAAAATGCTGTATTTAACATTGTTGACCTATGAGGTAGACACTGCACAGTAGTAAATTCACTGTACATCTCAGCAAAAGATTGTACCAAGGAGGTCAAGTTCACCAGGACCATCGTATAGTTGTTTAATAAAACAGGAAAGTGAGTAGAAAGATAATAAAAGTGAAATATGGAACATTACTGGTCCAAATATGTTTGTACAGTTTTAATAAAACTTTTACTGTAATATATACAACCAAACCTACTCAAATTAAAATTGGGCCCTTGTGTGGTAAAAATTAATATCCTTTAAAAAGAGTTGTGTTGGACTTAACATCTCAACCATACAGCCCTCATGTACTAAGTATATAGAATTGTTGCTTAAGCGATGAAAAAGATGGGTGCAAATTCAGTTTCTGCCAAAAAAAAAACCTACTGAAAAAGTCAAAAAAAATTAGTTAGGCATGATTTTGAAAAAGGCAGAAATAGGTGTTGAAGTATTAAATAGCATTGATATAGAGGTGCTGACTAATATATGCTGTCCCATTGCATACAATTTAGGTGCTCTATCCAAATCCTTAACACATTCCTAAATAAAATAAGCACTAGTCATTCCTTAATAGTTGACTATTCCTTGGTTGGGAGAAGCTGCAAGAAGTAGGGATAAAAGAGGTTAAACAGTTAACTGTTTAACCAGTAAGTGACAGTCTTACCATTTAGTATGGTAATTAAACATCCTGAGAGATTTTTAAGCTGCTTTAATTTATGCAGGAAGACCAGTACTAGAGATAGCATCATGATAATAGGGAAATTGGCTATACGGAGTAGGTCTAAAAACTATGCAAGGCCTAGCAAAATATAAAGAATTGATCAAATTGCATAGGGAACTCAAATAGAACAATGACAGAGCTAAAATGGTTGAGCAAGAATAGACCAGAAATATGCTCAGTGGATAAGCTCAATCGCAGGTCAACTGCTGGGCAACCACAGAACGCCGGATGAGCTTCTGCAGGATAGCTAAACCATGTAAAATTGTTCAACCACAGAGTGCTCAGAAAAGTAAATAAATACTCAGAGCAGACAGGGGTTCAGTGGACTGCAGCCCAGCTCAAGCGGTGGGTATCTACTCTTGAGTCTATCAAGAGGACACCAACCCTAAGAAGCTCACGAGCTCCAGATCCCAGTGACCACCTGTCGAGGATGAGGGTTTTGAAGCAAGGATCCACACTAGAGGCTGAGGCAGAGTCTGGTCAGGGGTATAGCATCCGGATAGTTCAGGAGTCTGTGGACTCAGGGAATCGGGGGGGATTTAATTGAGATCTGTGAAGCACATCTCCCCTAGGCAATTGCTAGAGTGCTTATAGGAAATTAAGGGAAATAGTTAGGTTTGTTTAGGTTTAAGGATCAAGCTTAAGTTGTGTATAAGTTAAAGGACTTGTCCCAGTGCCCATCTGTTGAGGATAAGGATAATCAATAGAGAAGCCCCCATAAATAGTACTGATCAGTAAGTGTTAATTGTCAAATTGTTTGATTGTAAGAATTATTGTTAATTGTCTTATTTGTTTGTGTTATCATCAATAAAGCTATTCATTGATTCAACCAGGGGTGTTCTTTCCCAATGGTCTCAGAATCCTCGTAAAAGAACCCAGGTGTCTTGCTACTTGTCTATTTTGGTCTTTTCCCTACTAAATTAATAGCTGCAAGAGCATGTAGTCATGCAGCTGAAAAACAAACAGGGAAGGGTAAAAATTGTCAAAGATTTTTCCTGCCCTAATCAGAGAAACAGAAGTGGTGACAGTATCATACTGATTAGCCATGAATAGTAATATAGTTAGAGTTAAGATTTCTGATAAGTAGTAATTAATGATAGTTTACAGTAAATTTTAATTAGAAATCCAAAATGGTGGCTGAATCTAATTAGCATATCAGATAGCTGATTGGTTAAAAATGACATCTTGGAGAAGGATCAGGAGGAGGTCTAAGTTAGAGGTAAACAAGGTAAAACTAATTAGCATAGTGGGCAATTGACTGGTTCAAAATGATCTCACCTCTGGGTGCGAAAGAGTTGTTGACTGCCATTAAGAAAGCAACCAGTCAGAAAGGATCTGTAAAGGTCAGAAAAACTGTATATAAGGCAGACAGCTGACAGGCTTGCGTGTGGGTGATTGTGACTGCTGGGGAAGACCTGGGTAACAGCAAAAGGTGATCTCACAGCAGGACAACAGTGAAACTACTTTCTGGCAGAGCAGAAGGGCCTCAAAGGGATTAAATCAAGGAGAAGAATGAGTTTTCCTTAATAATAAGAAATATATGGGAATGACTGTAAATAAAGTTGGATGCCTGTGGCTTGAATCATCACCCTACCCATTCTATGACTGTCTGGCCAGCAGTCATAAAATGTTATTTAGTTTATAATAGTATTAAGTAGTATTGTGAAGTATATTATTGTAATGTTACTGAATGCATGTGTGTATTGCTTGCCTCATTATAATAAATTTGATATTGCAGTTTGTTAAAAATTTATACATATGTATAAAGGATTTTTTTATGTTATATGCCACTACATTGTATGTTTGTTATTCCATGCCACAATTAAATATACATAACATTGTAGCTTTGCTAAGGGAATGCTGTATTGCAATTTTAGAATTTTGTTAATGTAATGGTATATGATACAGTGTTTTGTGCTGTTTTAAGCAGCTAATTTCTATGTTTTACAGTTTTTTAAATTGAAAGTCATACAGTATTAGTAGTAGTAGTTAATAAAGAGACATATGTTTACAAAGAATTTGCTGTCTAAGTCTCAATCCTTTGAGTGGATGGCTGTATTTGTGTCCTCTCAAGGTAAATTCAGGCAGGAAAGTCTAGAGAATTTTTCTATGATTGGAAATAAAATCCTCTGTCAAAACTCTTGTATGTCCCCTACGGTGGACCACAGTAATTACCCGCTTCTAGAAGCAAGGCTGGGGAGTGGTGTCGTTAATATACACAAGGCAGCACAAGGCCGTGTGTGTCCCGGAGTTTTAGGGTAATGGAGGCTGCACGGAGGCCAGGCTGAAAGGAAGTCAGCAGTGCGGATGACCCTCTCCCGCAAGTGTGCCTCTAGGGGGAGCCTCACACCTACGCCCTGCATTGCATTGCACCTGCCTGCGCTTAGGCTGGTGCAGAGGGCTGGCTGCCCAGGTGCTGAGCTTGGCACCTTCCTGCCGAGAGACAGCCCAGCTGCAGTGCAGCAACCCTGTGGGAGATGTGCACCCATTCCCTGCACTTGGCGCAGGCAGGATTCATTTTTCTTTCTGGGGGGAGCATTGCTTACTGGCTGCTGTTTGTGAGTGGGTTTAGCAGCCGGTAAGTGATGCTTCCCCAGAAAGAGGACCTTGCTACCTAGGGTGTGCTCCCGAGTCCTTGCCCAAGTCTTTGCCCTACTCTGGAGCCAATGGGACCAACCCATTCTGGATTTGCAGCCTATCAGACTGAGGCACAATAGAGAAGTCCGCCAATTAAGACTGCTCCTAAGCCACTACTAGCTTCCCCCAGGTGTGTGCTTTCTGCCTGAAATCAGCACCCTCCCCTGGGAAGCAAGAAGGAAGCAACCCACTTTCACCCTCAGAGCGCCATTAAGGAAACTTTGCAGCTCCTCCAACTCCATGTTGTGAGCATTTGGAAGCATCAAACAACATCACGTAGGAGGTTCTTGCAATTTTTGGTTTCTCCTTTACCTAAACTATGGGCACATTTTCATGACGTTTAACTTTCAGTCAAGAAAGTTATGAAATGAATGAACAAAAAGAAGTAATGCCTGGAATTATTTCACAAAAGTAACAGAAGACACCATTAAATGTAAACTGTGTAATGCAGAGCTAGGTTATACAAACAGCCTTGGAGCAATGCTGAACCATTTGAAGCTGAAACATCCATCTGTTTCATGTGAAAAAGAAGACAAAAATAAAACATTGTTTTTGGCAGTTCAAGAAAATGTACCACACGTGCCGAAAAAATAATGGAGTAGGTGCGCACCATGATCACAACACTTATGTTGCCTATCAGTGTCATTGAGGATACAGGTTTTTGTGCATTGAGTTTTCTAGAACCTGATTACTGTTTGCCTGAGAGACAGACTGTAACCTTGTGATTAAAGAACTGCTATGAAGACCATGTGAAGTCTCTGGAGGATCAACTGGAAAACACCATTAAAGTAGCTATCACCACTGACTGCTGGACAGCACTTAATTACATAGGGCTGTGACCGTCAGTTGCCATTATATTAAAAATCGGAAGCTTTGAGCCACAGTTCTACAAACCGAAAGTGTGGCAGAACGACATACAATAAGGAAATCTTATCAAAAAATTAACCACCACAATGAAAAGATGGGGTCTGACAGGCCATGTCTTGGAATCTGTGCATAATAATACAAGCAACATTGTGCTCGCCCACACACTGAGGTATGTTATATGGGAATCAGTTAAGTGTTTTACCCATACTTTTCTTCCTCCCAATTTCCAAGTAATTTTACCCCATTCCTGTAATGTCATGGAGGAAGGCGGAACCAGGACTCGCTGGGAGCAACCAGGAGGGTATAAGGGTTTGAAATTCGCACTTGCCGTCGGCCGTTTGACTTGTGTAGTCTCTCCTGTGTCTCTATCTCCTACAGCCTCAGTCTGAGACTGTGCAATGTCGGTGGCGGGTGTGGGCGGCAGAATGTCTGGCCTGGTATCGCCTGCTGAGGGGGCCATGTGGCTGCTTCCCCAGGCTCTGCCAATGCCTGGCAGCAACTGTTAATGCCACAGCCATTCAGTGGGGCCGAACCAGCCAGCGGAGAAGCTTGCTTATCAAGGCATGAGGACACTTCCTCACCACCACTTTTAAACACAGCGGTAAGCTGTTACAAGATAAATTAACGGTTAAAGTTTTAAACAATCTATTTTTAGCAGTTTAAACAATTTTTTTACATCCCTAGCAAGATCATCTAGCACTGTTACAAACAGTAGAGGTGCTGTAAAGCAATGTGTCTCTATGGCACTAGCTTGAATACAAGCACAAACATGGACCAATAATATGATAACAAATATAATTAGGGATGGAGTAAATGGAATTTTGCCACTAGAAATAAGAAGCATCATGGGGAAACATGTACTGTCCATGAGCGAAATTTGAACTTTCGGTGGAAAATGGTAAATTTTACATATAATGTGCAGCAAAATGAAATTATGACCCATAAAATAATAATAATAATTATATCTAATGCTCATAGAGTGGATATCCCCTATTATGACATGGGGATTAAATGATAATAGCGTAATGCAACCAATGGAACACAAACTATGGGCCATAAATCAAATCTCCATATGGAAAACAGAAGATTGGATATATTTGTAATAACAATGCTATTCAAACAATCTTACGATATCTGTTTAAATACAGAAAAAGGAAGATGCCATTACAACTAGATCCATTTCCAAACATTGGGTGTGTATATAGAAAATAAGCATGCATGCATTAGAAGTTGGTGCAAATAAGTTAATGTTAAGTATTTGTTTAATATAAGCAATAACCCCAATGAAAAATCAGTGTTTATGTAACATAGTTTCAGTGACTGAACGCGATTTCAACTTTACATTACCTGAAATTAAATATAAGGAAACTGAGGATCAATCAGCACCAAACACATAAAAGCATCAACTCAGTACCACTGGGTATGAATATAAATTTAGTTAAACAATTGTTAACTATTCTTGATCTTCAAAATAATTTTCAAAAGGCTCAGGAAAATCCATGTTAATCTGTAATCACTGTATAACCACTCAATTGATAAAATTAAACACATTGTGGAATGAGTAAAACAAAATAGGAGGTATTTTTGGGATGGTCACCTACTGCCATTGGATTTTTAAATAAAATGCTACACCCTGTTGTACAGATAAATATAATACCAATTATTTTTGTAATAGCTGTAATAATATGTTGCTGACCCAAAAGGATGTTATCCAAAATACAACAGTTCAAAGATGATTAAAAATTGAAAAGTCTGTCAAAATGTCTACAATGAGTTAAAGAATAGTTAAAAATTGAAGGGAAACATTAAAAATAACTTAAACAGTAATATAAAGAATCTTAAATTGATTTGTAATGTCTGTTAGATGTTTATTTACACAGTAGTTCTTATAATCTAGGCTCTAGTTAAGTGTTAAATTACCATTTATATTATAAGTGTTTATGTAATGTAACTGTTACAGGCTTGTGGCAGTTGTCTCAGTTTTGGCCAAACTGAGCACACCTGCCATAAGTTTTTCAGTGTTTTAAATGAAAACCCCTTGTAAATCTCCTACTGTGGAGCACTTTAATTATCGGCTGATATAAGAAAGGCTGAAGAGTAGTATTGTTAGTATACCCAAGCCAGCACAGTGCCTTGTGGGTCCCTGAGTTTTAGGGTAACAAGAAAGCTAAGGAAGAAGCTACTAAAAGAGCTCTCCGGCCTCTTGTGGAGCTCCCCGGCCTCTCACAGAACACCGGTAAGCTGCAGCGACAACAGGAGAGACCCTGGAAGGAGGAACACTGTTTGCCACTACGACTCAGCCGCAGCCTTGAGGATCCAGAAGCTGTTCCGGGCAAACCGCGCCAAGGCCGTCAGAGATCCTCAATGGGCCCTTGTCCTACTGCTGGATCCCCTCAGAGAGGCTGTTTGCGTACTTCAAGAGCCTGTTCGACTGCGTGGACCCGAAAGTCACCAAGCACCTGGCATGTCTCCATCCACTACCCAAGGTTGGTGATGCAGGGGATCTAGAGGCCAACTTCACGCCCCAAGAACTGATGGCCAGGCTTGCCAGGAGAAAGAACACGGCACCGGGGAAAGATGGCATCTGCTACGGCATCGTGAAGAAATGAGATCCCGGCTGCCTGGTACTCTCAGCCCTCTTCAACCGATGCAAGCAGTTCCACCGGACCCCCATCTCCTGGAAGAAGGCCATGACGGTGCTGATGCACAAGAAAGGAGAGAGATGACCTCGGCAACTGGAGACCCATCTCTCTCTGCTCCACCATCTACAAGCTATATGCCAGCTGCCTAGTGGCCAGGATCATGGACTGTTCCGTGAATGGGGGAGCCATCAGTTCTGTCCAGAAGGGCTTCATGTCGTGCAAAGGCTGCTATGAACAGAACTTCATCCTCCAAACTGTCATCCAAATGGCTAGGTGGGCATGGCGGCAATGTGCTGTGGCTTGGCTAGACCTGGCTAACGCCTTTGGGACCATGCCCCACCAACACATCAACTCCACGCTGGAGTAATTTGGGATGCCTGGACACTTCCTCCAGCTGCTCCGGGCGCTGTACGACGGGAGCACCACCACCATCCGCTTGACTGAGGGACAGACTGCAGAGATCCCGATCTGGAGTGGGGTGAAGCAGGGCTGTCCCCTCAGCCCCATCATCTTCAACCTCGCCATGGACCCACTCATCTGAGCCATCTCCAAGGGCCCGAGAGAGTTTGAGCTCCACGGGCATAAAATAAACATCCTGGCCTGCATGGACGACCTGGTTCTGATTGTGGACGACCCTGCGTGCCTCCGAGGAATGGTCGACACCACCAGCCAGGTGGCTGATTGGATGAGGCTGCATTTCAATGCTAAGAAATGCGCATCCCGCCACCTTGACAGCAGCAGGAGAGCCTCAGTCCAGGCCACCCCCTTCCACATCTAGGGTGAGCCCATGACCTCCCTAGAGGAAGGTCAGGTGTACCAGCACCTGGGCACACCGACAGATTTCTGCATCCAGCAGACTCCAAAGAACACCATCAAGGAGATCCTACAGGATGCCACCAATATCGACGCCTCCCTGCTGGTGCCTTGGCAAAAGATCAACGCCCTAAACATCTTCCTGATCCCCTGCATCTTGTTTGTCCTGTGGGGTACAGCCATGGTGAAGGTGCCCCTCAACAAGGCCGACAGCACAAACAGGCAGCTGGTGAAGAGGTTGCTGTTCCTTCCCCAGAGGGCCAACAATGAGCTGACCTACATCGGTCACAGGCAGGGAGGCGCCAATGTCCCCCGCATGGGTAACCTCTGCGACACTGCGGTCAACACCTAGACCTTCCATCTGCTGACCTGTTGAGACGCCACCGTGACGAATGTCACGGCAAATGCATTGGGTGAGGTTGTCAAAAAGCAGATCGGCAGAATCCCCTCTAGCCAAGACATTGCCACCTACCTCAGTGGCTCCCTGGATGGCTGCCATCCACGCGCTGTATGTGAAGGACTTGAAAAAGAAACCCGATGTGGGAAAGACCTTTGAACTGACCAGCAAGTGGGATGCCAGCAACTACTTTCTGCCGGGGGGCAGCTACACGCGATTCGTGGACTGGCGGTTCCTCCACCGGGCCAGACTCAACTGCCTCCCACTGAACGCGGCCATCTGCCACAGAAATGGGACAAACGCTGCAGAAAGTGCGGGTACACCATGAAACCTTGCCCCACATCCTCTGCAGCTGCAAGCCCCACTCCAGAGCCTGGCAGCTGTGGCACAATGCAGTCCTGGGCCGACTAGCGAAAGCCATCCCGCCCCATTTGGGAAAGGTCACCATAAACTCCCCGAATCTGACAGCCCGCTGAGGCCTGACGTCGTCATCACTGACGAGGACCGGAAGATCGTCATGGTGGACATCACGGTACCGTTTGAAAACAGGACCCCGGCCTTTCACGCAGCCTGAGCTCGTAAGGAAGAGAAGAATGCCCCCCCGGCCGACGTCCTGAGAGCGAAGGGCTATGACGTCCAGACCCATGCCCTGATCATTGGGGCCCTGGCGCTTGGGATCCCTGCAACGAGTGTGTGCTGCGGGCCTGCGGTGTTGGTCGGCGTTATACCCAGCTGATGCGGCGCCTCGTGTCTGACAGTATCCGGTGGTCGAAGGACAAGTACATCAAGCACATCACCAGGCACAGACAGTACCATAAGGAGTAAGCCGGAGCGCCACCGTGAGGAACTTATCAACTAAAAGACTATCTACACCACACCACTGACTCAATGAGGGATATTTCACTATTATGGACATATTTACTCCCCCTTAACCACACCCTATGTAACCACTGCACCAAGTGTTGTTCCTGAATTACCGATCATGTGTACTGTTAACCGTCAAATTTATCACCCCCCATCCAGGATACCACAGATTGTGCTTTTGTTGTACTCCCTGACTCCCAATCAAACTCTGTAGCCTCGGATAACCTGTACAATATGCCTGGATGTCCAAAGCTCTTCCGTTTAAACTCTGTACCTGACCATTTTCTAAACATTATCTTTAATAAAATTTTTAAATTTGTTAGTATACCCAAGCCAGCACAGCGCCTTGTGGGTCCCTAAGTTTTAGGTTAACAAGAAGGCTAAGGAAGAAGCTACTAAAAGAGCTTTTTTCTGAACTCACTGGAGAAAGCAGAAGGACCCTGTGACAAATCAAAGGGATAGAAAGAGTTTAAGGCCCAGTCTACACTTACCTTCCAGTTTTGGCGGCAGTCGACAGGAGATACGCAAGTGACATAAATCACTTGCGTATCTCCTGTCGACTTTGTGGCGTCTCCTCTGCGCGCAGAAGGGAACAGAGCGTACTGTGCTGCGACGAAGGGAACAGTTACCTCTCATTACCACTGATGCAGACAAGGCTTGTGATTGGGTTGTTAATATAACTAGACCATAAAAGGAGTATGTTGGGTCAAAATCTTGGGTACCAGTGATTCTGGTCAGTATACATTCCCTGAACCTTTCAAATGACCTCAAATAGCCACACTTCCTAGATTAAAAAGGACACACAATGGGAAAAAATCTTTTTTTGAGAAGGACAAGAAAAAGTCTAAAATTGTCTTCCAGCACCTATTGCTCTCTCCCAAGTCTCTCTGCAGTCTAGATAATGACACAATACATTGCCAGCTCTGCAACCCTGCTTGGAAAAGGGAAACAGTGCTTACGTATTTCAAAAACAATGATCTCCAGAAATGCACAGAACTGAGATGCAAATGTGGGTCCAGAAATGCAAAACTACTGCCGGGCTTGTCTCCATTTCTAAGAAATCAGATATCTAAAGGGAAGGCAAGACTTTGTAGCTGGAGATTTTTGTTTCAAACAATTTGAATCTGTTAGGAAGAATAGTCAGGTAAACGGACTTGCAGAAAAGCTTTAGAAGAGGTTTAAAATTATAACAAAGTAACAGTAATTAATTGAATAAAGACTGGTATCAGTGTTTGGACATTCTGTGATATTTGAAATATTGATAAGTTTTAGGAAAAGGATCTTTAGGATAAAAATTAGCAAGTAAATCTGGCATTGGCAAGTAGAAAATAGCTCTCCTCTTTGTTTGCTCCTAACTCCCTCTTTACTCGTAGCCTCTCCCCTATCCATTTTGATGTTCTGGCAGCTATGTATAGCTATCGGTCAGCAGGCTAAACTTTGGAGAGAGCTGAAATTATCTGTAGAGAGCTGACCATTTAAAGTAGAAAGCTGAGATCACCTGAGGAGAAGAGCTGACCATCTAAAGAGCTGAAATCACTTGGAACACAAGAGCTGAAAAGAACCATGACATTCTGAAAACATCTGAACAGCGTCGAGCATCATTGAAGCAAAGGTGAGCCATGGGCTTTGTACAAAGGTTATGTAAGTAAAAGACCACCTGAGTTTGAACGTTAATAAAGTTGGATGCTTGCGGTCTAGTGAAATTCTCCCTCTACCCATCGAGCAAGTACCTCACCAATGCTTGTTGGATAGATGTATTAGTATAGGTATTTATGATAGAATGTTAATTAATGTATTGTTAAATTAATAGTGTTAAGTATTATAGAGTTAAGTTACAGTTTTCCTGGTACCACATATGTTCTAGTAGTCTAAGTACTATTTTCTGTACTGAATATGTTTTGATAGTTGTATTCTGATATGGTTACGTGTCATGTTTGATTTCTATCTCTACTTAATATAACTATTCACTTCTAAATAAATTAGATATCTGTTTTCGAAGTTTCACAGCTTGTGTGTTCTATCTTGATCAGAGGGCTGTATCTGAGTCCTTTCAAGGGAGGATTGTCTCCCTGGAAATTCCAATAGAGTGAACTACCATACCAGTAGTTTTTAGGGGTTGGCCTCCCTAGATTCTTGCTGGTAACAACATCAGTATAGGATCAGTGGAGAGGGTAAGTATAGACAATTGTGAGGAGAAGGTTGACTGTGTGAGGACATACCACACTGGAAGCTCAGAACTTAGAACACTGCTGGAAGTTTTCCTTGCAAATTGGTTTTACACAGATGTAGATCCATTTACTTTAGAGGAGTTATTCTTCTTTTACACTGGTGACAAATAAGTTTTGTAATTTTACATAGAGCTTTTGCAATGAAGAAATAGCACCATGATCGTTATCCAACTGTTTTACTTAGGCTTTGCACAGCCACTTGGGAATAAAATTATCCTTTCATGTGAGAGGCAATAATATTACTTAAACATCAGCATAAATTAAGTATGAAAACACATTTTCTTTAAATATGAAACACTTGTTGCTCATCAAGAGCAGCATTAACAAAGCTCTGTTCACTTCTATTGGCAGGGGGTAATCATGGAGATATGAGAATCGCAGAGGCAGAGGCAAATTACACAATGAAAAAAGTGCAGGGTCAATTTAGATTTTTCATTTCAGAGTTTCTTAGCTTGAAATGATCTCAGAATCTGGGAAAGGGTAAAAGGTGGCAGCTTTGTGAGGCTGGAAAATTGGTCTAAAAGGGAAAATGTATACATACACTCACAAATTAAGCTTTGTGAAGGAACAGTGTGTGGTCTTTGGAAGATTTCAGTTTCTTTTCTTGTAAACAGTTTTATCTTGAATGAGTACTCTGTCGTGCTGGGCACTCCTGCTTGGAACAAAAGTTATCCCAGTATGCAGGGTCTTCAGGTGCTATAGGAACACCAGAGGCAACTAAATCATCAAAAGTCAATATCTGAAACTGCGGCTGGGTCTGGTCTTTAGAAAGAACCTAAGAAAAACAGATTTTAGAATTAGATCGATGCGTAGTCAAATTTCACTCACCTTGCTCCCCAATTGGTTGAAACTGTTGTAAACACTGAAAAGAATAATTTTAAAATGTTCAGATTGATACTGATATGATAAAAAACTTAGACTTAAATAAGTTAAGACACAGTAGTTGAGTATGCAGAAATATAGTCCTAGAGACTTAAGCTTTAGTGAATGAAATAAAAGAGAATATAATGGAAAAGGAAAAAAGAGTCAGGGAATCTGAGATTCACAGATGTTAAGCCCAGTAAAAAAGGGCTACTTGTCTTACCTAACTGTGGTTATTTGAAATGTTCTTGTTAGTGTGGATCCCACTGTAGGTGTGCATATGCCTCATGCATGAGAGATCAGATTCTTCTAAAGAGCAATATCTGTCACAATGTGTGCACCCTGCATCTGCTCATGCTCCTGTGAGAAATCATACATGGCAGTGAAGCATGAAATCATACATGGACTTGGTACCACAAAATTCCTATCCATTTGGTATCTTGCCGGGAGGGAAACAGACCTGTCTTAGAGCTGCAGCGACCACAGGTGAAGTCTACCAAGCAGCATCACATATATATGTGCCGACATATGACTGAATGCCCCAAGGAACATCCCCATTGTTGTAAATGAATTGGGTCTTATCTCAGGTAGCAGCGATTGCAACAGGAACCAGTTCTCACACAGATGTGTGTGGTATGATCTGGAGTCTACTGTAGCTCCTATGAAGTCTATCAATTACAATAGGGTAAAATATTTTTATTTTTGTAGTTCACTAGGAGGTGCAGTGAGATCCTTGCTGTCTCTTACTGGGACTTACCTCTGATCAGCCAATCATCCAGGTAAGTGTAGATGTGAATGTCCTGCCTTCCCAAGTGTGCTACAACCACAACTGGACATTTTGTAAAGACTGTCAGCATAGAGGACGGGCTGAATAGTAGTACCTCGTTTTGGTAATGGTTGGACCCTACCGTGAATCTTAGGTACTACCTGTGGGCCATATATATAGCTATGTGGAAGTATGCCTTTTGCAAGTTGAGAGCCATAAACCAATTCTGAGCCTGCAGAGATGGAATAATGGAGCATTACCATCCTGAATCTGAGGCAGCTTATTTGTTGAGTTTCCTCAGGTCTAGGAAAGGATGAACACCCTCGTTCTTCTTTGGGATAAAGAATTATGGAAAGCAAAATCCTCTTCCCCGGAACTCCTGTCTGTCTTATATGGATCCTAGATGAAGCAATGAGGCACTTCTGTTTGCAACAGGATATTGAGGGAACAATCCTGGAAGAGGGACAGGGAAGGGGGATAGGTAGAGAAATGTGTGGAGATGAATAGGGTAGCTGAGGGCAGTGATGTCTTATACCCAAGCAAGGCAGTCGATGGAAAGGGACAAGGCAGAAGGCGGAGACAAGTTTTGGATCAACTCCAGTGTAACTCTCATCATGCCTGTCAAGCCTGATGCCTCTGTGACTGTCAGGTGTGAGATGGATGTGGTCAACCAGCATCTCCTGGAGTATCTAGTACTTTTCTGAGACAGGTACTCAAATTGTGGCCATGAGAGTATTATGGTATCCTTTGTCTCTGCCAGGGCTGACACTCAAAGTTTCCAGTAAGGAACCAGGGTGTAAATCGCAGAGGACCTTAACATAGCCCTGGAGTCTTCTAAGGAGTGGAGTGACTTGATGGTTTTTTAATCAAAAAGTTCCAGTCACTCTTAAGGATAGGTTCTTGATGGTGGCTTGCACCTCTTGGGATATCCCAGAAGCTAACAGCCAAAATATCCATCTCATCATGACAGCCATGGTCACTAACTGCATAGCCATGTCATATGCATTCATGGCCAGCTGTAGTACCATCCTCACAACCATTTGGCATTCTTTTTTTATTCCTTTTAGCTATTCCCTGTGTTCCTGCAGGATGTTTGACAGGAAGTGAGTGACTAACTCCCAGGGGAGAAAATCATAGTTCACGAACAAGGACTCAAAGTTCAGCACTTGGAGCTGAAGTGAGGCTGAAGAGTATACTTTACACCCAAACAGGTCTAACTTCTTGTCCTTAGGAGTATCTTTTGAGACCCGGATTTCTCTTGGATTGCAAACACTACTTGGAGCCCTGAGTTTGGGTGGGCATAAAAATGCTTAAACCTTTTGAGGACACCTGATTTCTTTCATCCACATGTGTAGGGGTCACAAGAAGAGTAGCCAAGGTATCTTAGCGGGCTCTATTATTTCCTCATAGATGAGAAAGGCAATCCTGACTTGAGTAGTTACAATGAGAAAATCAAACAGCTCATGGGTCTTCTTTGGTATGACTATTGTTTTGATGTCCAGGGTGTCTGCTATCTGAGAGAAGAGTTGCTGGAAGCCTCTGAAGTTGTTGACCAAGGGTAGGGACTTGTGTTACTGTCTCATGATAAAGATGACTCCTTGAATGGAGAAAGGGGTTGAGCTGGCCTCCACTATCTCCATCTCCTGGTAGCTGACATCAGGCTCTGGTGTTGGAGATCTGGCCAATTAATGTTGGAGAGTGGGATTGTCTTCTCTTTCTGGACGCACAAATGGGGAGATGTGCTCTGGGACATATGTAACAATGGTCCCCAGCGGGGCGCAGAGAGCATGTCATGGGGGTACTGGCCCAGTGACAACTAGCTCAGTGCTACTCCTGTCTTACCCTGAGGCAGAGGACTTGGCAAGGGGATTCTGCCTCAGGCAACTGGGGTTGCTTTTTGAAGGCAAGGGAGAGGGATCCCTGTTTGAAGCTGGGGAGAAGTAAAATGGTAAGGTGACAACGAGTCACATTCTTTGAATGGCAGTGCCATGTGGTGATGTGACCTCTACACCATATCTAGGGGTGGTCACCACTTAGGAGCACTGGATCTACGGGCCTCTGCAGGGGCATATCTTGGATCTTTCATTGGTTTGGTCATGAATGCAAAGAGCAATACCAGGGCTCCTCCCCCATGCCATTCTTGCCTTGCTGGAGGACTTGGAGTATTTGCCAGTACAGGATTGATGTTTTACGTGCTTCTTATGTGCTGATCCCTTTGTTGTTCAGAGTTGTGCTTATGCTCCATTTGGGACTGCTTCTCCCATGATGAGGGTATAGGCACCAGTTGTGATGTTGAGATTTCCAGTGCACCGAGGTTGACAGTGCTGAGCTGCCAGTGCCCTCTCCACCTCCTTTCTTTCACTGCTTGATCCCAGGCTCTGATGCCTCTTCCAGGGAATACTTTCCTAATCTAACTCTTTTGGCTCCACTCTGGTGCCTGTCATTTCCTCAGTGTCTGAACTGATACACATGGATTGCTCAGGAAGATGTAACTTGAACTGCATGTCCCTGGGCTTGTGCATCCTGGAAGAAAATGACTGGCACACTTAACACCTGTCTGAGATAGGATTCTCCCCCAGGCAGAAAAGGTAATGGTTGTGTCTATCAGGAGGAGGGATGAGAATATCACAGGACAAGCAGGGTTTGAAGCCTGGTGGTTACAGTCTGCCATGACAGCATGAAACGTCTCAAACCACTTAACACAAAGGGTATGTGGAGGGGAAGAGCAGAGCTTTTCTTTTAAAAAAAATGCGATGTCCAAATTAATAAACTCATGGGATAAGAAGGTGACTATGGATTCTCTTCATCAAATCAGTCAAGAAAAGGATGAGTTTAAAGGTCTGTAGAAGTAGAACAACACTCACTAGGTTCCATCTTGCTGTCATGGATTGGGATAAGAGAGAGTGCTCCAGATGCTCCATCCTTTATGCCCTTGCATGGGAGGATGAACAGGCAAAGGGCTCACACATGGTCCAGACAGACACTGCTTTTCAAAAGAATCCAAAGTCATATGCATGAGATACATGCCATGGGATCCAAACTTGTTTAATTATTGACTATTAAAAAATTGCATCCATTTCTAGTCTGAATTTAGTCTAGCTTCAGCTTGCAACCACTACCTCTCATTATGCATTTTTCTGCTACATTAATGAGATGTCTGTCTACTATCATAAGTCTCTTTCCCATGTAGATACTTGTAGATTAATCAAGTCCCCTCAACCTTCTCCTGGAGAAACAGATAGGATTTCTTATGCTTTATAGTGAATGACTATTTTCGAGACCCGAAATCATTCTTATAGCACTTTTCTAAACGCTTTCCAAGTTTTCAACATCCTTTTTGAAATGTAGATACCAAAGTTGGACACAGCATTCTAGTAATGACCTCAATACTGTCATACTCAGAGGTAACATCATCTCTCCCTACTCTTACTAAACATCCCTGTTTATAGAACCAAGCATCATGTTCGCCTTAGTTACTGCACTGCACAGGCAATTCACACTCTGCTGGCTATCTACCCACCTCTAGCTTCCTCTCAGGGTAAGTGCTTTCATGGACACAAGCCCCCATCTTATAACTGTGATCTACATTTGCTGTTCTTAGATACAAGCTCTTTCATTTTGCTGGTCTAAACAGAAACAAAGAAGTAGACTGAGCACCATAAAAGAACACACAACCCCTGCACTCTGTCACTGTGATGATTGTGAGAGATCTGAGACCGACCCACAAACACCACAACCTGTGGATGGGAAGGAGTAATCTGCCCTTTTATGGCTGAATTTTTAAAGTATGAGACTCCAAAGTGTTGCACTTCTAAGACATCCACTGAGGGTGGGAAAGATGAGTCAGACTAGAGAGGCCACATGAGCTTAATTCTGTTTCCTAGATGAATGAGAAAAAAAAGAAGTGGAAGTGGGCAAATGAACTCCTTTGACTAGTTGTTTTCCAAGATTCCTGATCAGTAGAGCCATTAAGCTTATTGTAAAGATTGTGCTATACGATAGGAAAAAATGACATTTATGATCAAAATACTTATTAGTCTATTTAAATTGTGTAACACCTTTATTACATTTAATACTGCAAGCATTTTAGAGACCAAAAACTCATAACATCTTACTTTAGAATCCTTCTGTCCAAATACTTCTGGTTTCCCCAGAGCTACTGCAACATGATGGAGATCATCCAACCGGTTTTCCTAGGTTACAAAAAAAGAGATAGTAAATGAATTTCCTTTACTGTATGTCTGACACAGAATACATGGATGTACATACTGGAATTTAGGGCAAAAACAAGAAATAATTTAAAGATGGGACCATCACACATTTAAAATCAACATTCAAAAATGAATGCAGCTTTCAGCAGATTTTGTCAAAAAAACGTGATTTAATCATGTGAAAGATCAGGATTCTGCTACCAGCTCTGCTGAAAATATTCCATGTAATTTTGGGCATATGATTTATCTTCAATTTGTCTCAATTACCTCAATCTGTAAGACTGGACAGGACGGGAAGAAGAGATATTTGACCTTCCCGAGGATAGTCATATAAGACCTCACTAAAATCAGATTGATGAGGTGGAAAGATTTATAGTCTTATGTCCTTTCACAAGAAAATATGGCAACAAAAGAGGAATTTACTTACCTTCACAATTAGAGGCTCTTCAAAATGTGTAGTCCCTACCTGTACTCCATTTTGAGTATACATGTCTGCCATGCACCTAGAGACAGAGAGCTGTTCACTGTTTCTGTACATGTGCCCTTGCTCTCCTTGTGCCTCTGAGTGAGGAGATAAAAGGTGGAATGGACTAGTTGCTTCTCCACTTTGTTCCTACCATGAACTAAAGAATGATCCAAAGCAGAGGGGAAGGAGGACAGGTAGTGGAATATAGATAGGGATCACACATCTTGAAGACCCTCCTGTTATGAAGGTAAGTAACTTCCTCCTCTTCTTTGAGTACTGTTCCCTATGTGTACTCCACTGTGGGTGACTGACAAGCAATACTCAAGTAGGAGAAGAGTGCAAGGATGCAGGCTATAGAGCCATTTGAAGGACCACTCTCCCAAAGGATACATCAGTGGAGGACCCCTGTATTAAGGGCATTATGTCTCAGAAATGTGTGGATGGAACTCCACTTAGCTGCTTTGCAAATGTCAAGTAGAAGTACTTCCTGAAGGGAAGTCATTAATGTCTGTTGTTCTCTTGTGGAATGAACTCTTACCCAATGAGCGGGAGGAAGATTAGACAGCTGTCAGCAGAGCAAAATACAGCCTGACATCCATTTGAGATTCTTTGAAAGGATATAGCTTTACCCTGAATTTTTTCTGGTATGACAACATACTGTCTTGAAGACTTTCTGATTGGTTTTGTTTTGCAGGTTAAAAGCCAAAGACTGCTATACACTGAAGGAATGGAGTGTACTCTCTTCTGAAGATATGTGATGTTTTGGAAAGAACATAGGTTAGTGAATTGACGGGTTCAGGTGAAAAACTACTTCAGAGATGAATTTAGGGTGAACACATGACACTCTCTCACTATTAAACATAGTGAAAGGAGAATCAGCCATCAGTGCTCCAAGCTCACCAACTCTCCTGGCTGAGGTGCTGTCTAGCAGCAATGCAAACGTCATGGAAAGGAAAGAGACAGAGAGGAAGTAGCTAATGCTTTGAAGGGAGCATTAGTGAATACTGAAAGAAAAAGACTAAGTCCCATTGGGTAGTAAGCATTTGTATTGGTGTAAAGGTTCGAATGAGGTGGTTCTAGAATCTGTTAGTCAGCAGGTGCATAAAGATTGAGAAACTTTGTGAAAGTGTATGGTATGCACTGATACAGAAATGCCTCCACTTGGCTAAATAATATTTTCTATTGGAATCCTTCCTACTATTAGTAAGGATGCTTTGTATAACTTGAGAACATGATTGCTCAAAGGATGACATCCATCCAAAAACAATGAAGTGGTCGGGTGGTTGGGATGTTGATCTTCCCTGGGTCCCAGTTTCCCTGGGTCAGGAAATCGGAAAATGCTGAACAACAACTGGTGGCTGAGACAACCTATGTAGGCAATGTGGAAACCAAACTGTCTGGGCCAGTTGAAGGCAATGAGAGTGACTCGCACCCTGTTGTGCTGAATCTTCTGCAAGAACCAAGGAAGGAATGGTAAAGAAAGCATAGATCAGATGGTCTGGCCATAAAAGAAGTAGAGCATCACCAAGAGTGGTGACCCAGGTCCTCTGGAGAAGCATACGCTGCACTTCCTGTCAATTTGAAAGGTGAACAGGTCTCTGATGGGAGTTGCCCAGAAAGTCAAAATATTGTTCATCATAGAGTTGAGTAACTCTCATGCATGGTCAACAGCAAACTGTCTGCTGAGAGAGTCCACTAGCACGTTCTGGTTCCCTGGAAGGTAAACTGCTGGTAGGGTGATTTGATTACTGATGCATCAGTTCCATAAACCAACCTCTTACGCATGCAAGAGAACAGATCTTGCTCCTCCTTGTATGTTGATGTAGAAGACTGCTGTGATATTGTTCGACATTAAGAGGGCATGGTGACCTTGAATGAACAGAGGAAAGGCTTCACAAACTCTTCGAGCTGCTCAGATTCCAAAATAGTAAGGTGCAACCTGGACTTTCAAGTGGGATTTGGTAAATGTTGGACTTAGTGGAATGCAGCTCTTGCGCACCTGTCAAAAAAGTTTAGCAAAGTACTTGGATGAAGAAATCACTGGGGAAGTTGCAGGGAAATAGACTTTTGAATCCTGTCGCTTACAGGATGGCTTATAAAGTCTCTAGTGGTAGAATTGCTGAACTAGTAGTCTAGGCTTGTATGATTGCCTATGAAATTTTCTTTTTGGGGCAGATGTATATATTCCCAGGGAGTGGAGTGTGGTCCGGGAGTTCATCAGGGTGTGTAAAGACTCATCCATCTTGTGGTTAAACAGATGAGTCTTATTGAAGGGCAGGTCCTCCATGCTGTTAAGAACCTCTGTGGAAACCCCGAATCATGAAGCCATGATTTCCTGCACATTATAATGGTGTTAGCCATTGTCCTTAAATATGTATCTGCTGCATCTACCGGATTGTAGAGCAGTCCTGGCAACCATCTTGCTTTCCTCTATGCGAACAAAGAACTCAGCTCTGTCCTGACGTGGAAGCTTGTCAGTAAAGTCTGCAAATGTTGCATAGTTCAGGAAACCATACTATACTCCATAGCTTGCTATACTGAACTGAAGACAAGAGAAAGAAAAGAATTTCCTTCCTAATAAGTTGAGATGCTTGCCTTCCTTATCAGTTGGGGTAGATCTAGGCAGCAATACCCTTGATTTCAGACACTACCAAACGTCCACTAGAATGATTCTGTTATATTAGTAATGCTATAAATGAAGACTGAGATAACGTTTTGTTTTACTTTTGTCTCTACAAGACTTCTAATTAAAAAAAAATCTGTAAATTCACTTAAATCCTTTCACATTTTTAACTTCTTTATATATATTTTAAAGGAAACAGTATGCAAAAATACTTGCCAATATAGTATTAAGTTTGAAATTGAACAAGATAAGAAAATTCAGTCAAGTTCAGTCAGCTTAACTTTGCTCCTTTACAAGTATGCGTTAGAACGTTTTTCATTGTTTGATAACATACCACTGGAGAACACAAATGCTATCCAGAAAAACAGAATGGATTACAAAAGTTGCACATTTTTCTATAGCTGTGGATGCACATATTACCATTTTGCATTACTGAATATACAGTGAGATGACAATCAGACTCTATTGTAATACATGTGCATAATTGCAAAAAGTTAAGGCTACAATTAATCTCTTATTCATTATATCCTGTCAAAAAACCTTTACTCAATTTAACCATTTTGCTTGTCTCATTAAGGACTAGGATACAATCACACATTGATTTCCAGAAACTGTTACATTTTGTCTACTTAAACATGGTTATCAGAGCACAGAATTTCAGACTGAAATGTGATGTTTTATTCAGTAACTTAAATTAACCTTGCTTTACGTATCATGATGTCCCAATATAAACTGTTAATGAAAAATCAAAATGTTTGTTATTCTAAAGCAGTCCTAGGACCCCTGGGGGTACGCAGATTATGTTTAAGAATTCCAAAGGGGTCAGCACCACAATTCAACATTTTTTAGAGGTCCGCAAATGAAAAAAAGATTTAAAACCACTGTTCCAGAGGCATTCTCAAATACAAACATTAAATGCTTCACATAGGGATCTGATAGAGTAAATTTCAGGACTATAATAATTTATCTGATTCACAAAATGCTTTTTAAGGAGATATTTTTCTTCTTTTAAAGAACTTATAAAAATCTACATTTTAAAGTAAATTTAAGTATTTATCTTTCAACAACCAACAACACAATTAATCATTCAAGAATTGTAGGCTGTCTAAACCCATATTAAAAATTTATACTTCAGAGTGAAGTAAGTATTCAAATTGTGTGAACAGTAAATTAGAGATGGTGTAAACTGGAAGACATATTCCCACAGAAAACGGAGTCTTTTATTAACAGACGTGTAGAAATTATGGCACCTCCCACTCTTGGCCTAAAGACTAAAATAATGGCATTTGCTTACGTGTCCTTCTCAGATATAAAATAAAAACTTTAATACTGGCTAGCTGGTGGGAGACAAATTTTTAAATGGAAGAAAAAAGGCTGGCTAATCTGCAATAGTAAATACAATAGTATGGGAGCTGTAGGCATATTTGAAATTTGCTCACTGGAATGAAAACACCATATTTTAATCCATTTTGCCTACAGTGAAATGCTATATTATGTTCTCTTCTTTTCTACTCCTTCCTAGAACACAAAACCGAAAAATAAGTTAAGCAGAAGGATTTCTATTGCAGATGTATCAGGCATCATCAGCACACATTGCAGTAATTTTCTTGGAAAGGTGGAATGGCTGTCTATGAAAATTAATTGTTTGAGCAACTTCTGCTCAACAATTTAAGGATCCATAAAGTAGCAATGCCCCATGGTTATTTGGACTATTAAATTACTGTATGCCTAGATTTTACCACCTCATATTTTCCCCCTTTCACTTCCTACATGTCCTAGAGGGGAAAGACTGATAAAATTAGAACACATAGCAGATGCATTTACCAGTATCCTCCAGTCCATTAGGAAATCCTAAATCTAGGGCACTGTAGTTTTAAAACAATTGAACATCAACTTAAGTTTTGCTCAATGAATATATGTGAATTTATCATATCTTGTCTGTGTAACTGGCTGTTAGTGATATCCAATGGCATATGTATTACCTGTAATATGTTTACTTTTCTTATTTTGTTACCTCACAATGCATATTTGGAGGAAGCCAATTTGTAGGCTAAATCCTACCCTTGGTGGAGGCATAAAACTAAACAAGAATGAACAGGGAGAACAGCAAAGGAATCCCCCTATGCAACAGGGTTCCTGCCATTGCAGGTCAGATTCCTCTTGACATACCAGAAGATGTGCTGTTGCTCTGCTGAGCCAGAAGCAAAGCTCTCCTTGAACTGCTCTGACTATAGTGCTTGCTGGGGCTTGAAATGTCCCTGTTCTTGAGGATCACAACCTGTTGTGTTAGCTGAACCCAATTCCCAGCACACTCAGAAATGCAGTTCTGCTCTGAAAAATGCTTACATAAAAATGGCACCTTCTTCCAACAGAACTGTTCACTATGTGTATTCTATTATATAGCAACACATTTTTTTCATTCATACTTAGTCGTGTTAGCACAATAGAGCAAATACTGCTTAATGGGTGAGCTGAATTCTGTGCCTTCTTGTACACAATCAACAGAATTATTATCAGAATTTTTTATTATTTGAATTCAGCCCAAACACTGATTCACTGAAGACATTTTCTACGTTGCTTTTAAATCCAGCTCAAAGTTCAGAATTTGGCATCATACATACAGTGAATGAATACTGAAGGATAGCCACTAAATATTTAATATAGAGCTTTTCAAAATTTTCTCTATATTGCGGCTCAGCAAAGCTAAAAAACAATCATCCACATATCTGAAATGCACTTGGGAAATAATCACTGCATAATTCAGTGGTTTTTTTCTAGTGATTCCTTTATTAAAGGCAGAGGGGAGTGGGGATGAGTATCTGTAGGGGGCACAACCTGGTATTCAACACCAAATATAAAAAACAAGCATATTTCCACAATTATGGAAAGTTAGAAAAAAGATCTTGGTTATGTTTGTAATTTCTAAAACAAGCAATTTGAAATTAAGGGGACCAATTACACAACAACATACTATTTGACTTATGAGTGGCAGAATTAGGCTTTTGTCATTTTAACGAATGCTATTGTAAAAAAATTTCTCTTAATCCCCTTATTTTTCTTTTCTGATTCTTTAAAGAGGTTGCTGTTTCTATTACACATAACATGATTTCTGAATTTACCAAAAACCAAGGGCTCGATCCAAAAGAGAATTTAACTGATGCTTCCCCACCCCTGTGGTTTCCCATCTGTTTGCATCTGTATTCCTTTCTCTCGATTTGTGTTTGGAAACTTTCTAACTCCACCCACGTCCAGAGAACGCTTCAAAAATGTATCTTTACATTCTAGTTAACAGAAGAAAGAATAGGATTTAAAGAAAAACTGGATTTAATTCATTTAAATCAGATTTTTTACATTTAAATGTAATAGATTTATATAAAGAAAAATGCTGTATTTAAAACTGAAGTTGAAACTAATAATTATAATGTTAAATAATTTAAATTAAATACAAAAAATAGTACTAAGAAGTACATGTTTGCAGTTGAAGTTTTAAAGAAAGCCAGACTACTGAACTAGTGGAAATCACTGGCTAAACCCGTTGAAGAGTTTGCTGAGTGCTAACCCAGCTTTTGATAGCAGTAGCATCTTCTGCTGGTGCAGAAAGAATACTGTCTTCATTTCAGTTTATTCAGTTAGTTCAGTTCAATGACTAAGTTCATCATTCAAAGTTAATAAACCAATTGGGAGCTGAAAAAACAGGAAATCTTGTTTTCCTCTTCCATATTATAAATAAAAACTAAGCATGACAGGGTGAGATGTGCTAGTTCTAAAATCTTGAAGACATGATGACCAGAAATAATCAACTCAATTCTTTAACTATAGGTAATGCCTTCTGTGTTTAATAAATCAATCAGTTTTAAATGCAAAACATTTTTGATATTTTTTTAATTTACCTAGCCCATTTAAGATAATTTTTATTAGTTTCATTTAAGTGCTAGTTTTGTACATTTTTAATTTAATTTTCTATCCAAAGAGCTTGACACAAATCACAAGTAAAAAATTAATCAATTAGTAAATAAGAAATACATCATTCACCATTTCCTAACAATAAGAAGTAAATACTAAGACTCTGAATAAATGTATGCTAAGCTTTATAGTCACTTAAATAAATGTATAAACACGTACTTAATGTATAAATGTAAGCTATATTTGCTTAAATAAATACCCTATCCTCTTAATTAGCACAAAAGTACCAAAGTTAGTGTAAAGGCTATGTTTATTTGCAATAAACATGTTTTAATGGTTACCAACAAATGAAAATCAATTTTTCTTTGGAAAATAACTGAAATACGAATGCTAAACAAGATTAAAATCAATTATTTAAATCAAGGTTTCCTGCTTGTTGATTTAAATTATGATTAAAACTAGTGATTTAAATCACTTTGATTTAGAATCAATCTACCCTGTAAAAGAACAAGTAACAAAATTTGCTAATAAGTTACAAAAGGGCAGGTATCTATATTGAGAAAACTAGTTTCAGGAAAAAAACAACAACAGGTAAGAAACCAACTTTTTCTTGGACCAACTGTCCTCAAAGTAGTTGGAGGGGATCTGAGTAGCAATCTACAGAGAACAGTAGGAGGCAATACCTAAAGCTAAATCAATCCACAAAATGTTATCCTTCAGCTACTTCCATTCCCAAAAAGCTACAGAATAGGAGAAAGGATTTAGTACTGTTTATTGAGGCCCTAAGTAAAGGGACCCTAAAAGATTGTAGCCCCCGAATTTGACATTCTTACATGTACCCAAGAATTTTACAGCATTGCAGTCAGCTGTTTTGTACATTTAACTACTGCCAGCTGAAAACCAAACATCACATAGCTAGGAATAAAGCAAGGTCCTATAGCAGCATGTTTGCTGTTTTTGTAATCAGATCGGGAGGTTGGGACAGGGAGTAGTTAGTAGAAGGAATGTTTGGATAGCCGACCTTGGTTTTAGGTGCCTCTAACATGTAAGTTTTATTGTTGTTGACTAGAAATGTTTTGCTGAAAAGGAGAATAAGGAATTGTTACTGGCTGTTGATAGGGAAAGTGTTAGTCTAGTAGAGTTATGTGCTTTGTCCAGAGAAAATTTATAAAATGTTTAGTTAGAAAGCATGCTTTGGAGCAGTCTGAGGAAGCATTTCTTTGGGCCAGGATTTGACACCTAAGTTCCGCAGCAGTCAGATGAAAGGAGGAACCCCTCAGTCTGGCTGATGATTCTTTGAAACCATCTCAACTGTAGGTAATATACATGTTTTGGGATGCACTGAACCTACTGCGACAACAAACGTGTGTATACTTAAGATCTAATAAAAAGTAGTTTTAGGTAAAAGCACTCTGGTTTGTATCAGTCATATATCAGATGGAGGAACTGCGTACCTATTGATTTCTTCCTGATATCACATGGAGAAAACCAGTAAAGTTACCACGGCTCTGAGGTCTGAAAACCCTGGGTAACAAGCTAACCTACACAATCACAATGCCAAAATTCCAGCAAACTGGTAGAGCATAGTTATCACCTGATGACCACAACTGTAGATGCTTTGGCCCCAAGGCGTCATCTCTGGTACAGGGAACGCAAGGTTCACTGTTAGCCATTAGCTGAAGTGCACAGGCAGAACACTAGAGTGTCATTGTTAAACTTCACCCTATATACACCCACCAAACAGTACCACTAGCACAAGGAATATGCCACTGCACTAAAGGAAGTAAAGTGAACCTTCATTTTGCCATTGCAGCCACAAAACCATGGCCTGCAGAGCTATTTTGGACAACAAACTAACTAATTAACCTAGACAGCATAGTTCAAGCATTGGTTGCTCTCGGCCTATTTTGCAGATAAGACCAACCAAATAAGATCTTACCAACACAGACAATTCTGAATCGGTCCTGTGTGCATGTCACACCTTGTACCCCATGACACCCTGTACCCCATGTTCTCTACTTTTATATGGTTATGTTGTATTTTGTACAAAGCATGCCTTGTGAGGTATCATTTGAAAACTCGTAATCAGCTCCTGATTTTATTTGTCCTGTTGAAATGTGTGTAACATCACTACATGTAAAATTGTGAGATTTTGCTGTATGATTGTTACTGAAATGTGTTGTAGTTCTGGGTAATGTCCACAAATACAGAGACAAATACATACTAGCAACCCCAGATAGGTATCAGAGTCAAGTGGGCTATCACTTACTCAATTGGACATTCACCAGCAGGAGGAAAGGTAAACAAGAAATTTACAACTCATCTGGAGGACAGTTTGGAGCCTACATGTGCAATGGAACTGCCTGTCCCCATGACCTAGCACGAACTGTTGGAGTAAAAGGGGAGGGGAGATGTCCCTTCTCTCCTTCCATCTCTCTGCTCAGGACGATGACTCTCAAAGAACTGAACAAAGGGGAGTGGCCCAGGCTGGAAAGGGATGCAGCCTGTGAAATGTATTGCAGCTTATGCTGAGACAAAACTTCTGCTATTAAGCCTATTATCTTGATTAGGAATTACCGTATTTTTCGCTCCATAAGACTCACCTGACCATAAGACGCACCTAGGGTTTTAAGGAGGAAAATAAGAAAAAAAAATATTCTGAACCAAATGGTGTGCTAAAATATTTAATAAAATATACCACAATAATATGACATCAGTGTTTTTTTTCGGATTGGGGGTTAGTGCTCACAATTTACAGATATGACAAGAAAACAAGTAGAGAAGACAAATACATAGTAGGGGGGAGGAGGAAGAGGACAAGGTGACCAGTGAAACAATCCTGACTATCTTAATAAATGTGTGTCAGCATGCCCACTGCCTCACCATTGTCAAGCTATTTTGTTGGCATAAAGAATAGTACAGTCCTCTATTCTTCCACAGAAGGCTCTTTCAACATAGTCTTTAGTCTTTTTCAAAGCAGAACAGCATATGCAGATTGGTACTGAAAACAAAAAAGAGGAAAGAAAAGAAGGATCCAAAATGTCAGGGGAGGAAGGGAGCAGGGAAACCACTTTGTGAACTAACAAAAGAGATGTTAAATGACTGACTGAACAGTCTCACAGAGAATCTCCACCCTGAAATTGACTCTCCCTTGTCAATTTCAGCAGCGGAGGGAGCTGGAGAGTGGTCCGCCCTGAAATTGACTCTCCCTTGTCAATTTCAGCGGAGGAGCTGGAGAGTGGGACTCACAACAGAGAATCTCCGCTGTGAAACTCACTCTCCACTGTCAAATTCGAACCGGTTGGATATCATCACTGGGGTTAGGTGAAGGGTTTGGGTCAGCGGCTGGGGAGGGGGGGTTAGATGAGGGGTTCGGGTCAGCGGCTGGGGAGCGGGGTTAGGTGAGGGGTTTGGGTCAGTGGCTGGGGAGGTGTCCGCAAGTTGCAGCGCCAATCCAGCAGGGACCGGATCAGCAGCTGCAGAGGGAACTCACTCAGCAGATGCCGGGGTTCTGCACGCCGCGTGGCAGGTCCGATTACGCTCCCGCTGGCGCTCACTCTGCACATATTTACCGGCGCTGCCCCCCCCGCCCGCGCCCCGCAGCAGCTAAAAGAAAATGAACATTCGCTCCATAAGACGCACGGGCATTTTCCCCCCACTTTTGGTACGGTAAGCTTGTGTGTGTCTCCTTTTATTTTTTGTAGCCAATTGTGACTTTTATGTCTTACCACTTGTAATCACTTAAAATCTATCTTTCTCTCGTTAATAAACTTGTTTTATAATAATAATAATAATAAAAAAACTGTTTTATCTAAACCAGTGTGTTTGATTGAAGTATTCAGGAAACCTCTACTTGAGATAACAAATCCTGGTGCATAATCATTCTCAGTGCTGGAATGATGAACTATCTGAGAGTTTATACTGTCCAAGAGGGTACTGAATAGTATAAGATGCACATTTCTGGGGAGCAAGGTTGGGGCTGGGGATATGCAGATGTCACCCCATATGTAATTCATGGATAGCTGGGCATAGAATTAATGTACTCAGCTGGGAATGACTTTACATGCTGGTGGCTTTGAGTGAGCAAAGCCTGGGGGGGTTGCTGTTCAATAGCAAAGCCATGTAAGAGACATCACAGGATGGAGAGTTACGGCGGCACAGCAGTGCAGATTGTACCCCAGGGAATGTCACAGTGCGACCCTCTGATGATGCTCAGGAAGTCTGAATTGTATTCAAGCCATCACCTGTTAAACAGATCTGCAATACTCCTGACTGGTGAAAGAGTATAGGGATCCCAGCTGCAGTACGGGCTAACAGAAAGGAGTATGCTAGCTCAACATCTGATTCATTGCCCTCCTTCTTCAAAAGTTTTTCCATAACAGGAGGAAGGGTTTTACATTTAGAAATTTACAAAAACATATACTCTAAGAACTTCTAAGAGCCCAAAGAGCATTATCCTCTGTGAAGTCCATGTACTTTATAGGAATTTTTAAATGGAGTGTTTATAACAGATTTCAATTTGGAGTCAGACTAAAAGTAGGGAGCATTTTGGCAATACGGGCACAGACATTTGTGTTTTCCACCTGCAGAGTTTACTAAATTTATATTTACATTTTTACACTGGAGATTAAGGCATGTAAACTTTTATATTTAACATATATCAAGCCCACATCAAATCACATAAAAGATGGATGTATTTATATTTGCTTGTATTTATTATGTTACCAATTTTGTTTTATAAGAAAATATAATTAGTTTGGGCACTAGTCGTTTCACAGAGTTGTTGAACTAGATACTGCAAACCTTTATGCATAGACTTAGTTGGCATGCTTTTTCCACACGGACAATTCTATTTTCAAAATTTTCGGTCTTCAGTGCATTTAGTTTTTAGCAATCTCATCCTTCCTCACTCTTCTGAGAAAATTTTTGATTTGTTTCAAGTTTTTGTATGTCTATGAAATGTAACAGAAAATAAATCCATATCTTTTTGCATATATTTGTAATAAGCTCCTTTTTTTAAAAAAAACCCAAACAATAGAATGAAGGCTCATGTGAAAAATATCAATTTAAAAGTTTTTCTGAAGCATTTCCTGCTGTTATAGTAATTCTTGGATAAAGATTATTATTTATACAAATGTACATTTTGAGATTTCACTAAAAGAGAATACCAAAGAAGAGTTTCAACCAAAGCATGGCAAAACAAATGCTCACTGCATATATTTTATATAAATAAAGGATACCTGGGTATATTTAGATTTTATAACTTCTGACCTATTCTCATATATGCTTGATTATTCAAGACGATAGAGGCTAATGGATTCAGAATATTTATTTTTTTATTTAAAGGTTTATAAGATAATAAGTTTAGACCTTAACATATTTTGTATTAAACTCAGATTTCATTTTAAACAGGTTATTTTTAAAAAGAAAAAATAATTTAAAACAAAATTAAAAAATCCAATTTAAATACAAAAATCCAATGTTTTAAAAAAAGTCATTGATTTGTATCCACTCTGAGAACTGCAGAGAGGTCCAGGGGAATTAAAATGAACTTATCCATCAACAACAAGAAATCATCCATTTGTACCAATAATATGATTTCCATTCCATGCCCTGAATCCAGTTTGTGTCAGGCTAGGATATTGGCTTCCCCTAAGGTGAACCTGCAGGCAGCTTTTAGCTACCTTCTCTCTGACATTGCTCAGAAATGGAAAGTTTGACACAAGGCAGCAGTTAGGTCCAATGTACCCAGAATGGGATTCTATATGTCGGTCAGACTATTATGTATTTCAGGATGAAAGGAAAGATCCCTTCTCTGCATGAGGCACTGGGTATTTCAGTCAAGAAAGGTCCTAATACCTGTAACATTTACCACCCAGGGACAGCTGGGATATGATTTTACAGCTCTTGGGTTGAAGTTCATTCCTGTGACGTAATGGGATCTCTCTCTTGCACTTGTCTGGATAATGGTCAACAGGGGTAGCATAGCACATTCTTTTTTGAAGAAAATCTGTATTTTCTATTTTGTGTCAGATTTTGCCTGGATTCAGTTTTGTTTCCCTTTACCTTCTTTTGTTGTGAGTGATGTGATGGAAAGAGATCTCCACTTACTCTTGGTTCTTTGCTCTCAAGCTGTTTTTATGATATTTTAAACAGGCATTTCCAAAGAGAAAAATACAATTTAAATAAAATGAAAAAAATTAACAAGCTTTCTTTTTCGTCTGTATTTTTAGTAAATTATACCTGATGCAAAAATGGACTAAATTAAAAATACCCAAACCATGAGACTAACCAGACTATAACAAGCCTTGCTTTCCCAGGTACATCTCCTATAAGAGAAAATAAGCTAGGCTGTAATAATTTCCCTAACAAATATCTTTTCATTTGACAGAGAATGCTGATTCAGTCTAACTCAAGACAACCGTGGCCACAAAGTAAAAAGTCACACTAATATGCCAGGTGACTTTTACTTGAATGATCTGAATACCACATTAGACTTCTCACAAGTCCATACAACAAGACTATCCGTTAAAGGGTTATTTTAGAGTTTGTATCAAGGACAAATAAATAAATAGTAAATGCTACCACAGCCAAAATAAAAAGTGTAACTTAGCACTCCATCAATAAAGAAGTGGGGCGCACAGTTCACAGAAAGAAGCTGAGGAGAGAATGGGACAGGGTGGCAAAAATAAAGTATCATTCGGGAAGCATGAAAAATGCAAGATGGAAGAAAAAACAAAAAGGAAAAGCAGTGCTTCAGCAGCCTGAAACTAAATATTCCTTCAATTTAATTTTAATTACTGGTGAGAGTTAATTGGACTGGTAGCCAATGGGACTGGTAGCTAAAAGAAACTGAACAATAAATCTTCTCCAAAAAATGCCTTTTTGAAAGGGCATACTGCTGGAGGTGAGTTGAGAAGGAAAAAGGAAAGATCCTCAGACAAAACTGAATTAACCTACTTACCTATTTACATTATATCAGTCATATTGTGGTGCAATAATGAAAAGCAAATTACTGCAGAACACTAGTTATGTGTTGTTAGATCTACCATGGAAGATAATATACTACAAAACCTGTCATGATCTCTTCTAAGATTTTGCCCATCTATATGAAGCTTATGACTCCCTGCCGTAATGACACTGTGGAGACTAGGACACTCTACAGTAAGTACAGATTGGTAAGGGGAGAGTTTTTAAAAAATGCACACCTAAATGTTATTAGAAATTCACAAAACAGCTGACTGCATGTCAGGAATACATAAAGGCCAGCTGGCACTCCCCAAAAGCCTTAAAATTATATTGGTACATTCATTCTTGTTTATTATATTCTATATATTTTTTAAACATATGAATATCATAAATTGGCTGTTTAAACTGAACTCTACCAGAACATATGATTTACAAAGCTGCAGGTAATGTCTTCAAAATGGAAACATTTCAGGTGTGAGCAGACTGCACTCAGTGAAATCTATATTAACTATTCCTGTGAAATGAAAATGCAAAGTATACATAATTAGTTAAATTGGAAAAGATGGGGATGAATGTGAAAGTTGTAAGGTGGATAAGGAACTGGTTAAAGGGGAGATTACAGCGGGTCGTGCTGAAAGGTGAACTGTCAGGCTGGAAGGAGGTTACTAGCGGAGTCCCTCAAGGATCGGTTTTTGGACCGATCTTATTTAACCTTTTTATAACTGACCTTGGCACAAAGAGCGGGAATGTGTTAATAAAATTTGCGGATGACACGAAGCTGGGGGGTATTGCTAACACGGAGAAGGACCGGGATACTATTCAGGAAGATCTGGACCACCTTGTACACTGGAGTAATAGTAATAGGATGAAATATAATAGTGAAAAGTGCAAGGTCATGCACTTAGGGATTAATAATAAGAATTTTAGATATACGTTGGGGACGCATCAGTTGGAAACGTCGGAGGAGGAGAAGGACCTTGGGGTATTGGTTGATAGCAGGATGACTATGAGCCGCCAATGTGATATGGCTGTTAAAAAAGCAAATGTGGTTTTAGGATGCATCAGGTGAGGTATTTCCAGCAAGGAAAAGGAGGTGTTAGTGCCGTTATATACGGCGCTGGTGAGACCCCACCTGGAATATTGTGTGCAGTTCTGGTGTCCCATGTTTAAGAAGGATGAATTCAAACTGGAACTGGTTCAGAGACGGGCTACTAGGATGATTCGAGGAATAGAAAATCTGCCTTATGAAAGGAGACTCAAAGAGCTTGGCTTGTTTAGCCTGGCCAAAAGAAGGCTCCGGGGGGATATGCTTGCTCTATATAAATATATCAGGGGGATTAACGTTAGGGAGGGAGAGGAATTGTTTAAGTTTAGTACTAATGTAGGCACGAGGACGAATGGGTACAAACTGGATATTAGGAAATTTAGACTTGAAATTAGACGAAGGTTTCTAACCATTAGGGGAGTGAAGTTCTGGAACAGCCTTCCGAGGGAAGTAGTGGGGGCAAATGACTTATCTGGCTTTAAGACTAAGCTTGATAAGTATATGGAGGGGATGTTATGATGGGATAGTTTAATTTGAGCAATTGATTTGGATTATCGGCACATAAGTCTGCTCAATGGTCTGTGGGAATGTTGGATGGGATGGGAACTGAGTTACTGCAGAGAATTCCTTTTTGGGTGCTGGCTGGTGAGTCTTGCCCACATGCTTGGGGTTTAGCTGATCGCCATATTTGGGGTCGGGAAGGAATTTTCCTCCAGGGCGGATTGGCAGAGGCCCCGGAGGTTTTTCGCCTTCCTCCGCAGCGTGGGGCATGGGTCGCTTGCTGATCGATTCCCTGCAGCTTGAGGTCTTCAAATCTCACTTTTGAGGATTTCAATAACTCAGTCATGGGTTCGGGGTTGTTATAAATGTGTATGGGTAGGGTTTTGTGGCCTGCCTTGTGCAGGAGGTCAGACTAGATGATCATATTGGTCCCTTCTGACCTATGAGTCTATGAGTCTATAATTTGGGCTCATGTCAGCACTAAGGCTGCACAAAATTAGGACAGACATTGGAGATTTAGGCACAGACTGAACAGGGTGACCTTTGACCTTAAAATTCATTCTTTTATAGAGTCTTGTCTGCATTTTTACCTTTGTTTGAAGTGGCTTGAATGAAAGCATCTCTTGAAGATACAATTGCATTCATGCTTTATTATATAGTAAGGGTTTCTTGTTTTTTATTGAATATTGTTAATCCAATATATTAACTTCAGAAACAATGCAAACTATGCTACATAGAAAAAACAAACAAACAACAACAAAAAAAGCATAGCTCAAACAATTGGAAATGACCCTGACAATAAGAACTGGTGTAAGAGGTTAAATGCCTGGATCTGATTTGAGACTTTTGAGGACGACAGTGATAAGTAAATGGCTTTAAAGGTTACAAAACTCAAAAGATTTAGTCGGGCCTCCCTTTACCCAATCTCAGGCAACTGAGATCTTGCTTGAACATGAATTTTATTTTTCATCTCTCCGTCTACACTGATGGTATTACATAGAAAATGTTGGACTAGTAGCACACCTATGTAGCACTTTCATTTTCCAATTTCTTCATAGACATCAGATAATAAATTCATTCTCAAAACAACCCTGAAGGTAAGTAGACAGGCAAGTTATATTTAAAAACAATAACTTCTCTATAATTACCTGGTGACATGTAATTTAAAAAGCATACACCAGCTGCAGAAACCTACTTAATTAGCTAATAAAATTTATGTTTTGTGACAATTAAGGCTGCATCAGGACATACCTCATCCACCCAAAACCTTAATGTTACATATTCCACACATCTGAGAAATTATTCTGCTTTAACACTGCTGAAATCACTTCTACTATGAAGGTGAAAAGGAATACAGAAGAATTTCCCTTTATTTCCATGATTTTAAGGTTTGGGGTGGATTGAAAATGTCCTGTGTACCTTTAACTGCCACTAAGGGTATGTCTACACTGCAGCTGGAAGCATGCTTCCCAGAGTAGGGAGACAGACATGCACTAGCTCCGATCAGGCTAGCATGCTAAAAATAACAGTGTAGCCAGGGATGGCAAAGGATGCACAAGCCAGATGCCCAAGTTCTTATCTAGAGTCCAAGCACATTTGTAATGAGGTTGCTAGCCTGAGCTGCCACCTGTGCTACTCTTTAGTGCTATTTTTAGCATACTAGCTAGAGCAAAGCCAGTGCATGTTTGTCCACCTGTATGGAGAAGCACCCTCTTAGGTGCAGTGTAGACACATCCTAAATGTGATTTTTGTTTACTAATTTCCTAGTTTTTCTTTTATACAGATTTCGTGTAACTCAGTGCACTGTTTCCTAGTAAGGGAGAATGGAAGCTGCACCTAACTGGGAATCAGAGCTGTACTGTTTCAGCTGCTCCGGACAATGCTGATCCTCCTAAAAAGTGAGAGAGGCTGTAATGTGCCTCTCAGTAAATCCTGTGTGTTTTTTTAAAACATTTTATTCCTATTTAAGTTATGAATAGTCAGTACACCAAGAGGTATCCTCCAGGTTTAGAAGTGATAACATTCCCTCCAATTGATGGGTTACCTTCATGAAGGAGCCTGAGTAATCTCACGCTTCCCAAAACACTCCACAGCCTCTCATGGACTTCTGGAGTTCTGTTTGCATTCAAATTGTAATGAAGCTGCAGTAGCATTATGAATATGCCTGCATTACACCAGTAGATCTGTTTATTTCTCTCCCTGTTCTGACAATGTGAAACGTAACTTCAAACTACAAACATGCTAATGTGGAAGAAACGTTATGCTACCATTTTGGCTAACACTAGGTGTTGAACCAATGACAGCTAGAGCTAAAAACATGACTTTTGAGGAGTCTGTGCTAAAGAAACAGGCTTCCACACAGACTTGCATCATCTGTGTATTGGGCAGAGGTAGACAACACACACACAGGTCACGGGGTTACACAAGCAAAATGAGCGCTAAATGATTGATATGTGAAATACATTTATTTTGGTAATTCATACCGTAAGGCATCCCTCACATAGCTCAGCAACAGGGGTTTGAATACCTTGATCTTCAGATCCTTAGTTTATACCTTATTAATTGAGCTATAGGAGTAATTGCTAGCCCCTTTCTGAAACAGCCACTGAAGGACTTGACACTTTCCCACTGGGTTACACAACTATTTATAGTCAGCAGTAGAATGTTGGTGGAGGATCAGGAATATTACCATTTGCTTTGGGAAAGAACTGTGGTGTAGAATGGTTAGACACTAGTCACAATTTAATCACTCTGAAGGGCAGTAGGGTGCAATGGGTAGGACTGGAGTTATTAACTTCAGTTCTGTGTCTGCAATGAATTGGCACAAGCTCTTTGCAAAGC
>ML675641.1:974361-1024881 GCA_007922155.1 Mesoclemmys tuberculata
TAGTAGATTTCTCACCTCAAAAATCCACCCTTCTTCCTTGTCTCCATCCAATAACATTTCTGTCTCCTTGTACACCTTCCCTACCTCCAGCTTCAATGGAGAGACATTAAATTCAATTCTTTGCAGGTTAAAGCCTATTCCAATCCCAATGGCCTTTATAAAGCTTTCCTTTAGTGCCTAAAATATAGAATGACATATGTTTAATTCACATGTGTTGCTTTTAAAGGCTAAAATTGTGTTACCTGCAACTTAACACATAGCATATCACACAATCTAGACTGCAAGGTCATCTCTGAGCACAGACTGTGGGTCAAATAAATTCTACTCTTGGACAAGTGTAAATTGTCTCTGAGATTACTCTAGATTTACATTGGTGTAATTACTAAGAGCAGAATCCATCCATAGGCAGTTTATTCATCTATGGTGCTGTAATGCATATATAAATAAAAAATGGCTATTAAAATTCTGAAACAATCAAGGGCTCTAGCCCTGTGTCCCTTGGTGGATGAACCAGGAACCTCTCTATTATACTTTCATGTATTTACATGAGTGAATGAAAGTACTTTACTTTCATAAGGCCAACCAGTTCTTCCTAAGAATTCCAGCTGCAGTATAGACCCTTTTACACACCTCTAGATAGCCTGAGCACCAAGGATGTAATCTAACCATAACCATATATATGTGCAATTAATGAAGTTTTACATCATGACCTTAAGTATTGCTTTGATAAAATGTGTTCTCTTAGAAATTATACTTTGTGTTGTTAAAAGAAAGATAGACACAAATATATTACCCAGTGCCTATGAAACATATCAAGCTGAATCCATTCATTATTCATGGACTTGATTACCCTCCACTCTGCCTCTGTAAACTGCCGATTCATAATGCGAAAGAAATCTGGAACTGAACCACTACCTGTAAATCAGAAAAATATTTACAAGAAATATTTTAATATCAAAAAACAATTTTAAGCAAACAAACTGCCTCATGTTACTGCTCCAAGAAATAACTGTCACAATACAATGTACTATTCATTAGGAAAAAAAAATTCTGAATTTAGCCTATTCTAATATCTAAACTAAACAAGACAGCAAATGCAGCTGTAGCGAACACATAGAAATGTAAATACAGCCAACATACTAAAAGTGAACAGATATTGATGAAAGCCTACTATGACAAATTATACATTTAAGGAAAGTAAAAAAGCTAAAACACCTCTTCCATCAGTTAAAGTGCTAACTTTAAAAGAGGATTAATGATCAAAGCCATAAAAAATCCCACATCTTCAGCACACTCTAAAATGGCAGTGTCTAACCATTTTATTGACCCTGTCATTATAGTCACCTATGAAAATAGTCTGCATAGGTACACAGTTTTCTATATTTGATTTCTAAATGTAATAATATTAATAAATAGATGCTGTACAGTATCTCTCTATATACCTACATAAATGAGATTGCCTTAGTCACCTAAATTGCAGAGAAGCTATAGTAGCCAGCCTGCAACTATACACTTATTTTTCACATGTGCACTCCTCTGCACTCAGAGAAGATATGATCTACATAATCTCAGTAACTATACAATACACAAATGCTGTACTCAGATTGGCTGAGGGTCATTATTCCAAATTATGGTTAAATATAGAAATTTAATTTTAAAACAAGTTCCTCCTAATGGAATGCAAAGCAAGAGTGAAAGAGGACAATGGGGGAAGATGGTGGTGGGGGAAGTAAGTCTTGCTTAAAGGACAACAAACAAGATGTGCGTGGACGTGGGTGGATTCAGAAGATTACATCACCATGTATGTCTCTGAAAGAGCAGAAAGATTTATTGCATCCAGAGGATAGTGAGTATGTTACAGTATAACAGCAACTTGAAGGAGCTTTCTGCTAACCTGGTAAAACCTGCAGGTCTTCTGCGTTAGAGTTTATTAATCCAAGATACAGTTACGTGAGCATAAACAAGAAGCCTCTTCAAGTTAACATTTAAATATAATGTTTAAGTATTCAAGCATTGAGGGTGCGGGGTGTTTGTATTTTACATGTATTTAACATAAATCTTCACTTAAGAATCAATACAACTGTGGATTTCAATAGAAGTTCTCCTGTAGCTGCACCACTTTCCTCTACAGTTACTTTACAGTAAGACACTACAAAATGTGCGGTTATATTGGTTAATAGTGCTTCCATAATACGTTGGATGCACTGGACATCACAGCATGGTTGACTACAAACTCAAGGCATTTACCATTAATCAGCATAACTAAAGCAATATATGCCCATTAGGTATCAGAGATGAGTAAAATGGACACTGCAGAATGCAATCTATTTTCTTTAGTAGGGATAATCCAAATCAAGATACAGAAAATTCTACACATGGAAGGTATTTTGACAAGTTGTTGTATATGCCTACATTAATGTTTTTATTTTAGCCTCATTTCTGATTTCCATTCTGGGTTACAGCCCACGAAAGCTTATGCCAGGAGAAATTTATTTTTGTAATTTTAGTCATGGGCAAGGAAGACAAGGCATGTTTTTCTAAGAGACTTGAAAAATGGGAGTCTGAAGAGAAACAGGAAGCTCGCTCCAGAGGGCAAGAGATGAAAAAGAGGTTTTTACCAACAGTGTCCAGACTGAGTGAATAGAGAAAAGTCTAGTACAGCTGAGCAGAGCCAGCAGAAAAAAATGAAAGGTATGGAAGACTGACAACATCCTGTAATAGTCTGAACAAACTTCACAGAATTAAGATAAGCTTTACTGAGTTAAGTGAAACCTTACTGAATTAGGGGTTAATACCTTTGGGGTACTATGTATTTAAATTTCTGCACCCCAGGCAATGTTAATGGACAATGTCTGAGTAAGGATAAATCAAGAAACTAATCTTATTTCATGCTTCTGACACACACTAAACCAACCAGAGCACCTGGTTTGTTCATTCTGCAACCAGTAAGAGTTTATTCATTTCAAATACCTGTTTTTCTTGCCAAAGTTAGTGAACAACCCTGAACTGCTGGTCAGTACATTACACTATACCACTGAAAGGGATCCAATCACATTCTGATATTCTGGAGTCCAAAAGTTATGTGCTTTCGAACCCATTCTTTAAATAGTTTTCTAGTACGCTCTCCACAAATCCTACTATGTAGCCAGTTTTTCAAATATAAAATTTCCTCATTTAACATTTTAAAATATTTGTTTTGTTCTAAAAAATTCATGTTCTTAAACTTTTATAGCCTCTGACACTTTCTTTTTTGGAAGAAAAGGAATGGTGAAAGAATTTAAGTAGTTGTTTTCATTTTTCTCTTATTCTGAAGGAAAGTTGTATTGCTCCTGCTCTCTTTCATAAATATATTATCTTCATTTAGAGAGAGAGCGATTTTTTAACCTTTTTTTATCTTTGTGTAACCTATGCACATTCTTTCCTTTATTTCTTGTTATTAGTAAAAAGCAGAAGTGGCACTATTTCTTTCTAATTGCATATTGTTTTCCTGTATTTTGTGCATAAAAAATTACAGCCAGATTCAAAATTCTAAAAATGCTGCCTCTCCTGCTCTCCTTATTATACTGCACATGGCAACCCTAGTTAGAACTCCACACAATGAGTTTTGCAGACTCTCACAAAATATTATTAATCTGTCTTGTTACATTTGCAAGAAAACTGCAGTGAATTCTCTTGACCAGAACCAGAAATTTCAGACATTTTTTTCCTTTTTCCTTTCATAATTTACATACCATCTGCAGATTGGATTAGGCAGCCAAACACTTGATTAAATTATTCCAAGAAATTTATGTCATTTTCCTGAAATTAAGGGATTTTCTCAAGCTCACAAGCAGCCTGTGGCAAACTAGTAATTGAACTCAGAACTACAGAACCATCTTTGCTTACCACGCAAACATAAGCACAATAACCTTGCTATATGTATAGGAGGAACACAGAATTGAAAATTAAGAGTAACGAAAATTAAAATGTTTACATGAAACAGATAAAATTAGAAGAAATATATACAAGCAAAGATCAAGGGAAAGAGTTAAAGGAGAGAGTGTTAAAAATTGATAAGGAAAAATAAACTTAGAAAAATATAAGCCCAGACACAAATAAGATATTTCTCAAAAAGAACATGAAAGGCAAAATGGCTAGGCAGAATTACTGAGGCCACTAAAGAACATGAGTTGTTGACAGACAAAGATAATATTAGTGAGTCTGAAAGAATTTTTTGTTTTGATATTCACGAGAGAAGCTGACGTTTTATCCTTGAGACTCTGATATTTTCATGGGGGATGCTGTTAGAAGTGAAATGTTAAAACTGGAAATAGATAGAAAAGCTAACAAACAGCAAAACAGACTCTGAAGAGTAACATCACAGAATTCTCCAGGTAACAGCAAAGTGAACAAGAAACCTTTTGACAGATTTTTATAGTAGTTGGCTAAAAAAAAAAGTGGAAGAATAATACTAGATCACTGGACAATCACTAACAAAGTTCTATTTTAAGATAGGATCAAATAAGAATTCATTGCTAAAGACCATAATTTCAATTACTGCAGAGATTTGGAAATTTTCACAACAAGCAGATGTATGGATCACTTAAGTAGAGTAGGCTATAATTTAGTAAAACAGTCAGCAGAGATTCATGAAAAAAACTGCTTTCCTGGGCTACCATCACTATTTTAAGTTCTCTCTTTCCAGGAAACATTTCAAACAGTGACTAGAAAGTTAAAGGTTAAAATTAAAGGTTTCCCGCAACTCATTTTAACTTTCCTATCCAGAAAATATTAATCCTGTCTTTCTAACAGATCAAAGATACCTGGGCTCCATTTTGTTCCTATTTGCTCAGAATATGAACTGTTCTTATTCAGGTTTATTATTTAGCTACTTGTGCAAACCCAGTAGGTGAAGCTCACATATTACTTTTTGGTGTACCCAAAAGAAATGGTGTAAATTTTCTGTTATTTTCTTTTAAAGAAAGTTAACAGACTTTTCTTTAACCTATAGATATTTTGGACCTGCTTTGTCTCCCATTTCAATAGAACAGTAAATCACAAGTAGTTAATGGAGGTCCCCAATGTAAAATTGGAATATCTGAGATGAGAACATAAGGTGCTGTCATGATCCTTTGACTGAAGTAGTAATAACAACCCAAATACATGGTTTCTGCTTTCAGCACCCCCACTATCAAAACTGTTCCAGCACCACTAGATGAGAATCAATTCCTTAGAATTTATAACCTATCACTTGCCTGATAATTTTAAGGTTCATCAGAACCTTAAGGTGCAAAGAATTTTCTTTCATTTACCTGTGCCCTTTTTTGGCTTCTGTAATTTTTTTTGGTATCTTAATAGAAGAGTTTGCTTGGTTTTTTATATTACAAATTCAGGTCCTGTCTATCCTAAAGACTTTCGGAAGTTTGGAAAAACTAGTGAACCAACAGCATTATAAGACAGGCAAGACAATGTTGAGGAACTGAAGGGGAGGAAGGAGGGATTTCATTTGATCATACTATTTAGACCTGCTTTGTGTTTAAACCTGTTTGTGTTAACATCTGTTTCACTTCAATGACTAAATAACATTTTGTTAATCATTGTAAAAGATCAGACACCTAAAAATACGATTTGGAGGAGACCAAAAGGTCCTGCAGTACAACCAAGGAAAACCAGACTTGATCTATCAGATATGACTAAGGTTTAAAAAATACGCAGAAAAGAGACAACCCCCTTCTGTACTCCACCCCAAATTTCAGTCTCTCTTTAAACATCATAAAGCTTATAAGTACAAGCCTAATATTATTTTCTTTGCTAATCACCCATAAGCTAATATTTTCTACTACTTCAGAGTCATCAATCCAGACCGAAGGAAAATGTAGTCATATCTCCACAGAATTAATTAAAACTATGTGGGACTTAGCGCAATGACAATAAATATGAGAGTTTAGATCATGCAGAGTTTAACAACTTCAGAGATAATATGGCTCAAACCCCACTTGTCCCTCTTGAATCTTTCAGGTATGCAGTGTGAATTGTCTTCTATTAACAATGGACAGAAAGATACTGCTATATACCTGACTATTCAAAACTGGACAAATAGTGGAGTATTTCCCACAGTTCACTTCACAGCTGATCAGTTGCTAACTACTTATCCCACTGTAGTTCTAGATTCAGATTAACGAACTGGAGGTTAAAAGCTCTGTATCTCATTATCAGCTGTCTCTACTACCCAGTTCTTGAAAAGAAAGCAGAAAGCCTCTAAGGAATGGAAGAAGGAATGGATCAGCAGGGAAAGCTACCTCTTGGAGATCATAAAGTGTAGGGATAAAGTCAGATCTGTCCAAAAAACCAAGCAGAGTTGGACCTTCCACAGAAAACTAAAACCAACTGTAAAAGGTTCTTTAGCTATATAAATTAAAAGAAAACAAGAAAAGTGAGACCACTATGCACTGATGATGGGGTGGAGATCAAAGATAATCTAGATATGGCCCAACATCCAAACAAATACTTTGCCTCCATTTTTAATCAGATTAATAAGGAGCTTGGGGGCAGTGGTAGGGCAGCAATGGGAATGAGAATATGGAAGTAGAAATTACCACATCCAAGGAGGAAGCTGAATTCAAACAGTTTAATGGGATCAAATTGCAGGCCTGAGATAATCTCCATCCAAAAATATTAAATGAACGGGTACATGAAATCACAAGCCCAATAGAAAGGATTTTTAAAGAATCCTTACATTCAGGGGATTGTACCCCATGAGTGGAGAACTGCAACTATAGTACCCATATTTAAAGAAAGGGGAAAAAATGATGTGGGAAATCACAGGCCTATTAGTTTAGCCTCAATTATATGCAAGATCTTAGAACAAATTTTGAAAGAGAGTAGTTAAAGACACAGAGGTAAATGATAACTGGGATAAAATACAATATGGTTTTACATAAGGGAGATTATGCCAGGCCAACCTGATTTATTGATTTTTTTTTTTTTTTGAGAACTGACTTTTTAGACAAAGGAAATGAAGAAGATCTCATCTACCTGGATTTCAATAAAGCATTTGGTACAATTGTTGATGGTAAATCATTATTTAAATTGGAAAAGACGGCAATTAATACAATACTCAAAAGGCAGGTAAATAACTGGTTAAAAGGGAGACAACAAAACGAATCATGTTGAAAGGTGAACTGTCAGGCTGGAGGGAGGTTATTAGTGGAGTTCTTCAAGGATTGGTTTTGGGATTAACATTTTCATTAATGATCTTGGCAGAAAAAGTGGGAGTGTCCTAATAAATCTGTGGATGACACAAAGTTGGGAGGTATTGCCAATGCAGAGTACTAGACTATCAAAGAAGAAGATCTGGATGACCTTGAAAACCGGAGTAATAGAAATGGGATGAAATTTAATAATGCAAAATTCTGGATTTACGGGGACTAAGAATAAGAATTTTTCCTATAAACTAGGGACTAAACTGGAAGCAACAAAGGAAGAAAAAGACCAGGGTGTACTGGTCGATCACAGGTACTGGTGAGAACTCATCTGAAATACTGTGGTCTCCAATGTTTAAGAAAGATAAATTCAAACTAGAACAGATGCACAGAAAGGCTACTAGGATGATTAGAGGAATACAGAACCTACTTTACAAGAGGAGACTCAGACCTGGTCTACATTAGCAACTTTTATCGACAAACTCAGTTTTTTATACCAAAACAGTGGTGGTGTACACACTGCAATCACCTCCTTGCTGACCCAACTCCCTTTTTTATGACAAAATAAAGCCACTTTAATGAGAGGCGTAGGGCTTTTTGTGCCAAATTTTTTCAGTGTAGATACCGTGCTTGGTTATGTTGCAGTAAATGGCCTTCAGGAAACGTCCCACAATATCCATCCTGACCACTCTGGCCATCAATTTGAACGCTGACATCTTGCAGCCATCTGCCCCTCCCCCTTTAAATTCCTGGGAATTTTTGAAATCCCACTTCGTGCCTGGTTGGCGTAGAGAGCTCACATCTCATCTTCCCAGCTAACTATGGCGGCTCCATGCCCCAAACGCTCTCCCATTTGGAGTACACTGGAGATTCTGGATCTGATCGGTATTTGGAGAGAAGAGGCTGTGCAGTCCCAGTTCTGCTCCAGCCGAAGGAACTATGATAGATTTCTCATTTAATGGCAGAGAAGGGCTATGAACAGGACATACTGCAGTGCCATGCGAAAAATCAAGGAGCTTCAGCAGGGATACCAAAAGACCAGGGAGTCAAACTATTGCACAGGTGCAGAGCCAAAGACCTATCGCTTCTATAAGGAACTGGAAGCCATCCTCAGCGGCAATCCCACCTCCACTGTCAAGACCTGGCTCACAGGAGGAGGTAAGTGGCATGTTCCCACCCCCCACAGGTACAGACCCCCTCTCCTCGGGGCAGATGGGGGGGTGGAGCGGTCTTGTGGGAGCTGGGAACCCCTCCTGCCCTGTGTGTGTGGGGGGAAGCACAAGGTCTGGAGGGGGCCCAAATGGAGGCGCTGCCTCTGGGCACTGAAGACCCAGGGTATGCACTGGAACCAAGAGGGGAGCCCGAACAGTGTACTTTGCCCTGCACACCACTAGGGACGGCCCTGACTGGGTCTGTTAAAAAATGCTGTAAAACGCAGTCAGAAACCTATGGACTGATGGGACAGAAATCACTTCATCATGGGATGCTGAGCCCACCCCCACACCTATGATGCATTGAAATCCTCTCCACCTTCCCACAACTCCTAGGGGCACAAGGTGGCAAACTGCATAGTGGTATAGCTGTCCAGGGTACACTGCTCTCACTGTCGATACTAGAGCACCAATTGTGGATGCACTTCAGCAACATGATGCTATATGGACAGGCACAAGCATTGTAACTGCAGCACTTTCTGATCATTGCTGTAACTTGTGTCAACAAAACCTGAAGGAGCTTGGCTTGTTTAGCCTAACAAAACAAAGGATATGATTGCTTTCTATAAATACATCAGAAGGATAACTCCTCTCCCTGCCTGATGTTTATTTAAGTTTAGCCAATGCCAGCACAAGAAAAATGGATATAAATTGGCCATCAATAAGTTTAGGCTTGAAATTAAACAAAGGTCACTTTCTCTGGTAAAAGCAAAGTTTCGGAACAACCTTCCAAAAAGAGTAGTGGGGGGGGGAAATCTAGCTTATTTTAAGATCAATCTTGATAAATATATGGAGGGGATGGTACGACGCGATTACCTACAATGGCATAAAGCGATGGTTCCCAAACTTTTTGTGCAAACGTACTCTCCCAGTCCACTCCCTCTTTCCCCAAAGCCGTAGTTGGGAGCTGGGGCCTGTACCAGAAGCAGGGACACGGTTAGCAGTTGGGACCTGTGCCAGGTGCGGGACCGCAGTCAGGGCTGGGAGCCAAGGCCAAGGCCAGAGCTGCAGCTAGGGCTGGGTAAATTTGGTAAATTACCTTCCAGAAATAAAAACTTTGAAAAAACTTCTGCCCTTTAAATCTATCTACTATACTCATGAAATAGACAAGTTATGTTAACAGTTATCAGAAAAACACATTACCAGGACCATTACTAACCAACACCAAGATACTCTTATGAGATAAAGATTCATCAAAAACACCAGCTCCCAGATTGTTTTTTGTCCACCTTTTTTTTTTTTTTGGATCATGTAGAATCCACACAAATGCCATGCAGAATCCATGATGACAGCCAGGCCATTACCTGATTTTAACAATCACAAAAAACCAAACAAGAGTGCCCATTTTCACCTGCAGCTGGCCAGAAGATTACCCTTACTCCTTTTGGATTCAAATATGGGTACAGTGATTCATGCTTCTACAACATCTATTTGATTGGACTATCACAGATACTTTAGGAATCAAGTCCCATACCATGAGAAAGCTAAAGGTGTTTCAGAACATATCAGCTTGCCTCTCAGCAACACATCACCTCAATTAGTCACTATCTCCACTAATTCTCCATTGTACAAAGCCCAGTTAAAGGTCCCTGTCCTAATTTTCTAAACCCAGAATGAAACAAGTCCAATTACTTGAGAGAGAGACTGACGATAGCTATGTGCAGCTGCCACAATGGAACTGTTCAGCAAGGTCCTAGTGACTGTAGGAGTAGGAATTTTCATAGGAGCCTGTCCAAGAACATGGAACTTACAGCCAGATGAAAAACTAATAACTACTATTCCCCACTGCATTTAGAGCTAAATGCAAAACAACCCTTTTTCCCCCAGTTTTACACAATGTCACTACTTTCTTGCCTATTAAAACAAACAAAAAACAAATTCACCAAATCCAAAACAAAACCATGCTTACTCCTTGCTAACAGGAAAGAGGCATATTATTGTCATTTTAATTTGTGGGAAGCACTTCAATAGCACAGCGATAGGGGCCATGCAAGAACCTAGATAGACAGACTACATGGTAAGGAACCACATCAATGGCACAGAAGGAAAAACTGTCAACTCAGTGGTGGAATGCTGTTTTTTAAATACTACCACCAGATGGCTTCCTCACTAAACCAGTTTTATTGAAAAAACCTTGCACACACATCAATAAACCAACAAATTAAACTACAATAAAACCACAAAATATCATCAGTTACAATTCTCTTTGCACTACATGAGATATTCTAATTGTATGACTACAAGTCATATCAACAGTATATACTGAAGTGACAGATGCATCTAACAGATGGTCATGTCCAATACACTGTAATAAAAGTGCATATTAATATTATACAAGTAGCAAAAGGTTACCTAATTCCAAGCATTCCTGAAAAACTACCATAACAGTAGTAAATCACTCTTCACAAGGAAAGCTCGCCTTATTAAAAATCAAAGTTTTCGTTAGGATGAAGTATGTCAAAGGAATCCAGTCTGAAACTCAATCTTTTCAGTTTCTGAGCAGAGATGCTACATCTTTAAGATATGGTTCTGCCACTTCACAAGTCAGACCTCAAAGCAGCAGTTGTGTCTAAAATATTGTATCCTAACTCTGAAATTGATAAGCCAGTGCTGTGAATTGTATTCTCTTGACAGATCACTTCCAAAGGAAGATTCCTTCACTATTTCCAAACTTCTTGCAACAAATAAAAAGCTGTAAGGCTGAAGCCAGTATTCCTAATGGAAATGATTAGTATTGTTAAAAAACGGCAACTCACATCATATGTGAACTGATCTGGGGTTCTACTGTTTCCTCTTTTTGGTCAGCCAGACTTCACGAAAAAGACAAGTAGAACTGTATGCCAACAGTTTACCAAAAATTATTCTCCCTTCATTAAAGTTTAATTCTTTATCTGATAATTCATTGTCTTTCTGTAAGAAAAGACAGAGCCAGTTCTCTCTAGCCTTGCTCTTACTCTGGTAATCTGAACATTTAGAACTGAATACTGAGAAGACAAATTATTACTATAAATTCAGTGTGCATCAAAAAACAAAACAAAACAACACACACCACACCACCAACCCTCATTAACAATCCAGACAAACATCTCCAGTCTTTTTTCTTTCTATCTACCCACTGCCTTCTCCATCACAGCTCCTCTTCTACAACTTTTTACCTTGTTTGATACTATTTCCTTTCCTCACACATCCATTTCCAACCTTCCATCTATTCCATATTTTTTACAATTATGTCCCCATGAACAAATTTCACTCTCTTAAATGCCATTACCTCCCTTTAAAAACATCTTAAGCAGTCATTCTTCATGGCTTATAAATTAAAGAGTCATCTACAGCATGGTCTGCCTCTAAAGGGAAAGAAAAAAAGACCACAGGATTTTCTTTTATTTTCTTCCATTTCATTATATGTAAAAATACTTTGCTTTTACTAAACACAGGGACATGAGGCTTAATCACATAAAATGACTTGCAAATTTGTTTTCAATGTCATAATAAATGTTTCACTGGTAGAAGAGATATAGTGCTAAAGTAAACTAGAGATGAAGTTTCTAAGAGGTAAAGAATAATAAAGCTAGTGTACAATATACATTCCTTATGCACAATAGTTTAAAATGGCTGCTCCTCTGTATCTTCCATGGAACATGAACAGATTTCTCCCTCCTTACTCAATGGAAGATTCATGCCAAATTATTTTTTTAAAATTCACTGCAGACACTGTGCAAGAGCCATATATTTAACACTACTGTAAATATTAAAGTAATCATTTGCATACATATTCTTAAACTTGGATTTCCTTCCTTGATAAATCATTCAGGACGTCTACAACTCAACCCTGCAGTTATTAAGGCTAGAGGCCAAATAACCCAGCTTTGCATACATGGCTATTATATTAGTTTGACCTATTTTTAATTGATCTCCTCCAGCAAAGGTTAGATGCTAACTGCTGTTAGAGAACATACTGAAGCGTGGCAATAAGTCCTCAGACAAATTGAAACTTTAATGAAGGTGGAATCAAAGTCAAAGGGAGAAGGAGAAATGCACTCATTAAAAAAACCATCTCTTTTGACATTTCTTCTAGGATCAAGGAATATCCATAGAAAGAAAATTGTGATTTTTTTTTTAGAAATTCAAAATACTTAACAGAAGGTAACCAAGCTGCTGGATCTCATGCCAAATGTCCACAGGTGAGTCCAACCCTCTGAATTTACTTTAGTATTCTTAACAAAGGCATCACAAATCCTCTTGTAGCATGCTGAATATAGAGCTGATTTTTTTTCCTTTAGTAATAAGAATTGAAGTCAGGAATTCTTCTGTATTCTTTTTTACAAAGTTTGGCCTAATTCTTATTCATTATTCAGGATGCAAGTAAAATTTCAAAACAAATACATCCATGTTATTGTCATGTCTCACCTCAAATGACAACGTCTTTAAAAATTAACTGAGTTTAGTTCTGTCATTTCATTGTACTGTACATGCACAAGAGAAAGGCAAGCTTCGCAATATCAGGTATTCTCAGATGGTAGTTTGGTTACTGAAAGAGAAAAATCTCAGATCTCAAATTAAAATTTCTACAACCAAGAGAATTCACATGAAACTTCAAATCCCGCTCCTAGGCTGGCTGACCAATCTACAAAAACTAACTTTTGATGAACTCCAATAAACTTTACCAGCATAAATCCAAAACACTCACAAAGAGAAGGAAGATAATTATATACGACTAACACCAGAGTCTGAAATTAAGCTGCGATTGAGGATTTCAGGATCAAAGTACTTTTATATGATAACTAAGAGAGATGGGCAAAAATCTTATTAGCCCAGTAAAGACTAGGAATTAACTGATAATTCATCTATTTTTCTAATTCCATTTAAACAAATACATGGCATTACTTATAAATAAATTCACTATCACAGCAGGGAAATAAAATTCTAAATTTTTGAAATGCTAAACATGCTCTTTAATAATGTATGATTATTTTTAAAGTCTCTAAAAACTGATGTATGATACAGTCTGCTCTGGTTTATAAGAATCTGACATATTATTTAAGCCAAGCTAATGTTTGCAGTTGTAAAAGTTCATGCCCCCTTGATTAAAAGGCACATAATACAATCAAGAGCCCAATTAACTTCTTCATAGGAGTTAGTAACAGTTTGAGAATCCTTATCATGCTATTCTTCCAAGCTCTAAAAATCATTTGAAATGCATTGCCTCTTATAGAAGATGATCTATATGCAATTACTTCCATCAGCAACTGTACAGAACTACATGCCTTGTCTTAAATGACTGAAGAATTCATTTTAAACAATCTAAAATGAAATAAAATGCACTGAGCTCAGTGAGTCTCCAGAAATAAGTAAATTAGGAACATGATGTGAATCTAAGAATCTTAGGAAGCTACACATTTGTATTCTGTCTGTCTAGACTAGGAGAGCCTATTACAACCATAACCTGCTGGGTCAGTAGACAGATTTAAAAAAACCAAAAAAACATGTAATGCATAAATAAAGATTTCCTCTATCAGCACTACTCTTACACTGTTATAACACATTAATCTCAATGGAGGAAAATGGCCATATAGAACAGCTGACGATCAGTCTTCTGGTAATCCTGTGTAACCTGCAAACTCTGGAAAACCATCATATTCTGCATTTGCAGACCAATTTCTTCTTCCTTCATTGCACTCCCTAAGGCTATTTCTTTTGATAGTCTCATTTCACAGGTTCTTATTATACAACAAGAATGAGGAGGAGGAAAAAGTCTACTTTGTTATTAAAGTGACTCAACAGACAACATAGAGAAAAAGTAATGCTTAAGCAAACATAAGTAACATGTTACATGTACAACATGTTTCTCAAAACACGTCAAACATTTTGCACAAAAGATATTACACAAAGTAAGTGATTGTATAATAACAAAATCATATCAGGTTGGTATAAAGAACAATTAAGGGATATTATAAAAATAGGAACACTAGCTTGAATACAATGACAACCAACTAACCACATTAAAGATTTCGTAAGACAAAATCAGAAAGCAGGAATGACTTAGCTTATATTCAGTGAAAAGGTAAACAGTACTTAAAGAACATGTCAACACACTTCATATACATTGCACATGTATATTAAACCCTTTCTCCCAGTCAGCTAAAAGAATTAGATAGCCATAGACAGCCACATGCAAAACTTTAATTTCTGAGACCTGACCAATCTGGAATAAATCAGTAAAGGCAATCACAGGGCAACAGCACCACTCTGTGGAACTTTCAATTACAACAATCCCAAGAAAGGCACATATTCATAACACAGAAGAACAGTAACAACATGTCTTGGATATCTCCAATAAATAAAAACTGTCCTTAGACAAAGTTTGACTGGGAAAAACTGTTAGTAATTGCTTAGTTTATTGTGGCTGTAATTTCAAGCTCCATGCGTAATACTGTTAATTCAATTATATTCTAATGTTTTACCTGTACTGTAGAACTTAATTGTTGAATATGCATCTGGCAACTGAAATGTACTAATCACTAATGTAATTAAATATTCACCTCTGATTGTATCTCCCTACCCAAAATTTAAAGTAACTACAATAATATTTATATCTCATTTATAAATGTCTACTGGAAAGGACAGTGATATAGCAATAATCAAAGTTATTTATTTTTAAATTAATTTGAAAATTGTTTTCACCTTGCACCTCCATAGTAGTAAAATACGATAAAACCAGGTGAGAATTCACATATTATGCAAATTATTTCTATTGAAAAGCCATGTTTTGTAATATCTGTAATGTGAAATGAAAATTCATCTTGTTTTTAACTTATTAAATTTTTATTATTCAGTTACAGGTGGGCAGCAAAGCAGGTATCTTTTATCAGGGAGAGGCAGAGAAAAGATGTTGTGTAAAAGTTACTGACAGCTCAATTATAGGAAGACAGGCTACAAATATTTAACTACAGAATTTTAAAGTCAGAATTTATCTCTAGTTCATCTCCATATTAATGAAGGTTTGTCCCTTACCGTGCTTTGTTCAATATAATACAAACAAAAGACTTTCCTTCACATCCCTGGGAGATGATTTCACTATCTAGAAGACCAAACGGAAATTCAACAGATGTTGGACACCTAACTCAACTCCTATTTAGGCCCCCACCAGAGCAATCTAAATATTTCCTCTCCTTCCATGACATTTACACACTTCAAATACAATACTTGCAGAGTATTAGTGATAGTGAGACACAAGTTATATGTTTTGAATTCTCTGGATCTTCTCAAAGGTCTTTCCCTCCAACCTTATCATTTTTGCTGATATTCTCTAGATTTCATTCCCATTTTCCAGCTTGTTAGTTGCATCACAAAGAGGAAATATCAACTCCTTGTTTTCAGATAATAATAGATTGTACAGAATAGGCGAAAACGTCATTAGTTTTTTGGGTTTTCTAATCGTATTGGGAGAGTGGGACACACAAGGATGATGGAAGAGCCTTGTGCACTGTTTCCTCCTATACCTCTCAGGCATCATCAAGAATTCACTGGTTAAACTTTAACAACCTGTTCTCCAACTTCCTTGCATGCATTCACAAGGCAGTTTGCCCCTTTACATGAGAAGGACACAGAGCTGGAATCCAAAGGGATGCACATTATGAATTTTAAAACAGTATGTCATAAAGCACTTGTGTTTGTTTCACTATTACAGTGAATCTGCATCTTTGTTTGGGTATAATAATGCAGATTCTGATAAAAATTCTCTGTCTAATAAGCACAAATATGCTGTTCTTTACTATCAATAAATGAATGATTCACTCCTTCACAACACCTAATATTCTCAAATACTATCAAAAATATATAAATGCTACCATCAACCATTAAATATCTTCTTTTAAAAAAGGTTATTTCATTTCATTTCATTGACCTCTCCCTAATCTTACCATCATCAAGTTTGCACACAGTGTGTTTCTAATTTGGGCAGCATATGGACTGCTGGCTAAACTAACTTAAAGGCTTCTAATCGAACAGCTTTTCAGCTCAGCTGTGCATAGGTTGCTGCAAGTCCTGTAATCTCCTCACTCCACTGTTCAGTTAAATCTCTGCTTTCACAAGTTACATAAAATGCAGCATGCTGACAGTTAGTTTAGCTGTTACATTCATCATTGTACTATCAGCAATGTTTATATTACTATAGTATCTAAAAGTCTCAACGAGACTAGACTAAATTGCATTTTGCACCGTACAAACATAGAAAATGTCTGTAAACTCTGTTGGACAGGGACTATCTAACATAAGACGTAACAGGTAGATGAGACAGACCGGGTGGCAGGGTTCAGATGGTGGAGACAGGGTAGTTTAGTCAGAAATCACTCTACTAATCACAACTCACCCCCTAACTAACCATTATCAAGCTGTTGCTTATAGTGAGCATTCAGAAGTAAGCTAGGATGAGGGGCTTGGAGGAATAAGGCTATGTCTTTATTGATTCTATCTTATTATAAGATATATGGGTAGATAGACTGGACAGGGTAAACTATGAAAGGCACTGGAAGTATAGACAATAAAATCATGTTTGCTTATGGGTCAAACATCTCTGTTCCTTTCAGTCTGTGAAAAGCACACTCCATCACCACCTTGCCCCTGCCAAGTGTGTAGTTCAGTGTTATCCTGTTTGTGTAAACAGGGAATGGCTTCATGAGCCAGCATAAAATTGAGCAAGAATGGTCAACCAGAATTACAGTAGGGACAAAGACACATTGGTCAGATTTTTCAAGAGCTCAGCACCCAATATCTCCCAACTGAGAACAATGGGAGCTAATCACTTCTGGAAGTCTTCCCATTAATGTCAACAGTTCTCTGTAAGAAAGGTGTTTGCCCCATTTGTTTTGAAAAGAATTCACGCCTGAAAATTCTAGCATTATGCTTGTCTGGTATATCCCTCAGTATATGTCCAGGAACAGGCCATAATGATGAACTGAGATTGCATCAACACTAAGTTATCCTGTTTTGTTTTAATGTGTTCCTGGACTCGTCTGATGGAGGGAGGGGAGAACACGAAAGAGGCACATGTTCAGGAATCCCAATTGTTTAAATTCCTCAATAATCTCTCTGATCACACACTGTATATTGCTATTCATACCTCCACATCCACAATGGATTCCCCAAACCTAAAGTGGGGCCCAGACGACTGTTAACCAATGTCAACATGACAATTGCCACTATTTTTCCATGGAAGATATAGATCCTATCCTCATGGTCTGGAAAGGGCATATTGGATATGTCTAAGCTTCCCAATTCTGCAGTTATGCATTCCCTACTCTGTTTCAGGTCTTGAAAACCACCATCATGGTTGAAATCCAGAGTGGTGCTGATAAACATGATTCTCAAATGCAGCCTGCAACCACTCCTGCAGTTTTAACTGACAGTAATTATATATTACTGAGAAGCTCATAAAACCTCCTCTTAAACACTGGAATACCCTCTTTAAAGGAAAGCAGGGGAAAAGGTGACGAGGATAGTTTTCCAAAAACAAAAGTGAAATTAAAACCTCTGATCTGCCCTCTGGGAAAGGTCTGCTGCTCTCAGAACCAAACAGTTCAATTAGTTTCATAAGACCTGTTCAGTAGAGTATGGAAATGTATGTTTAAAATGCCATTTAATTATTAAACATTAACCTGGCTCTTGCTCTTTTCATGTCATGTATTAAAATTATTTTCTGAAAGTGTTCTAAGAAGTGGATTTTTTTAATCCTGACTTACCTGCCACGTCCTTTTTTTTATATATATATATATATTTCTATTTTTACTATTAGATACTAGAAATGGAAATCAATTACTTCAACAGGGATTCATATTGATCTTTTGGTTTGTTCTAGAGTGGACAGGCTTTGGACATCTAATCATGAGATGGCAAAAACACAAGAATTTTAAATGGCTGTGAAAACACAGTATTCACCAGTATATAGGTAAAAACCAGACACAGCAAGAGAAAGCATGCATGCCTATCCCATTAAAGGAAACTCTTTCAAAGTGCCAAGCATTAAACCGTGCCTGCCTTAAAGAATGGTGTTAAAACCAGCAAAAGACAAAGCCCCCACTTCAACAGCTCCTTCTTGGTGGATACATATAATCTGTCTCTGAACTTCCCAGTGCACAAGGAACGGGGGCCAACTAATGTTGTTTGCTAGTGTCTCACTAGATCTGTGAGAAGGGTGTCTGGGTGGGGCCTTGTCCCCTGCCTTTTGAAACAGGAAGGCTTTTTAAAAGGTATGGCAGGGTGCTGCCTGTCCACTGCAGCGTGCCAAAGACAATATGTGCCTCCAATAACTTCTGTTCAGACACTGCACCTTCTCCTCCTCTTCACATTCTGGGTCTTGAGAGACTGAGCCCCAAACAAGGATGAATACATGGTTAAAATCCTGGTATTTCCAAACCTTATTTAAAATTTCTGTATATCAAGATCACGTCTATCAAATCCCAAGCTGACCATTGTAATAACAGTTGTCTCCCCAATCTCACTGAATAAATATTTACAAATATTACTTAAAACAATTAATAAATTATGTATGCATGGAAGTTGTGTGATTCTCACAAATAAAATATTCTTATATATACACACAGACTCCAAGGCCAGAAAGGACCACTGTGATCATCTAAACCTGATCTCCTGTATGACACAGGCCATGGAATTATTTTGGGGAAGCTTTCAGAGCATATATTAAGAAAAACAATTGATTTTAAAATTGCCTGTGGTGAAGAATCTATTATATCCCTTGGTAAACTGTTCCAATGGTTATTACATTCCCAATTAAAAATGTACACAAGATTTCCAGTTTGAGTTCGTCTAGCTTCATTGGATCATTGTCCCTTTCTCTACTAAACTGAAGACAATTATTAAATATCTATTCCCCATACAGGTACTTATAGACTAATCAAGTCTCCCCTTAACATTCTGTTAAACTAAGCAGAATGAGCTCCTTGAATCTGTCAATGGAAGGCAGACTATCCAATCCATTAACCCTTTTTGTGGCTCTTCTCTTAACACTCTCCAATTTAATTTATCAACATCCTTCTTGAATTGTGGGCACCAAAACTGAACACAGCTTTCCAGTAGCAGTCAGACCAGTGCCAAATACAGGATACAATAACCTCTCTACTCCTAGTTGAGATTCCCCTGTTTATGCATCCAAGGATTGCATTAGCCCTTTTGTCCAAAGTCTCTCATTTGAAGTTCATGCACAACTGATTATCCACCAAGACCCCCAGATCTTCTTCAGAGTCACAACTTTCCAGGATAGAGTCCTCCCTGGTGTAAGTATGGCCTGCATTCTTTGTTCCTGAATATATATATTTACATAAAACCATATTAAAAATATATATTCTTTACTTGCATTGTTTACCAAGATATCCAGATTGCTTTAAATTAGTGACCTGTCCTCTACTATTTACCTTTCCCAATTTCTGTATCATCTGCTAATTGAATCATTGATGATTTTATGTTTTCTTTCGGGCCATTGATAAAAATGTTAAATAGAGTAGGGCCAAGCACTGATCCTGGCGGGATCCCACTAAATCACAATTCCCTTTTTACAATTACATTTTGAGACCTATCAATTATCCAGTTTTTAATTCATTTAATGTGTACCAAATTAATCATTCTACTTTTTTAATCAAAATGTTATGTAGTACCAAGTCAAAAGCCTTACACAAGTCTAAAATGATTACCTTAACACTATTACCTTCTTCAACCAAACCTGTAATCTCATATGAAAATTATTAGTTTGATCAGATCTATTTTCCTAAAAATTAATGCCAATCAGCATGGTTAATTACCCTCTTATAATTCTTTATTAATCAAGTCCTGTATCAGCTGCTCCATTATCTTGCCCAGGATCAGTATTAGACAGATAGGCCTATAATAAGCTGGGTCATCCCATTTACATTTTTATTTAAATAGTCCCAAAATATTAGCTCTCTTACAATCTTCTGGAACTTCCCCAGTGTTCTAAAACTTTTTTTAAAAAAGAGCTGATTTTTAATCTCTTGAATGCAAGTTATCTGAACATGCTGATTTAAAACTGTCCAACTTGTCTAACATCCACTTGAGATACTATTGGAATGGCAAGAGTGTGTTATATGATGAGACTATATAGTCTGTTTCTTTTCCAAATACAAAACAGCAATATTTATTGAAGACTTCAGCACATTCTATATTTTTATTGCTGATTCTACCATTTCCATCTAGTAATGGACTAATACTATTGTTGGGATTTCTTTTTTCCTAATATACTTTTAAAAAGAAATCTTTATTATTGTCCTTAACTTTGCTGGCCATAGATTTCTCCTTCAGTGCTCTAGTTTCCTTTATCCATTTTCTCCAGTTCCTATATTCTGATTTATAGTCATTTCTATTAACTTCCTCTTTCTTTCATTTATATATATATATAAACTTTCTGCTGCCTTCTCTTCTCCTCAAAATAAAGTCTTAAAAAAAAAAGAAGAAGAAGAAGAAAAGCAATACAGCTTTCTTTCATTGTGGCTTTTTGGGCATCTAAAAAAGTGTTCTTAATCAATTCCCAATCATCATTCACACTTCTCTGATTAAATTCTTCCTCCCAGATGCTGTAGCTTATAACTGTTGTCAGCTTTGTGAAATTGGCCCTTTTAAAGCACTGTGTGTATGTGTATTTTTTACTGGTCTGGATTTTATTCTGTTTTCACATTAAGTTTCAATTTTTATTTAAATTTCTTCTGAAACAAAATACTGGACAAACTGAAGATTGTAGAGAAACTGAAGAACTTCCTTCACAAGAAATGACACTACATTTCTACAGTTTCAGACCCTTTTTGTTATGCTTGTAAATTTTCTGAAGAAGTTTTTAGTACAGTGGGAATAAATGCCAGAAAACCAACCTGATGGTTATAAATTCCAGTATCTCTATTCCTTAATCCAATCATGCTTAAAATTGAGCTATCTATCTGAAGTGCTCTTCATAAAATTGCATGTTTTTTGGAATGCATTTGGTATAGTTTCCTTTTACAGTGTTCTGGTCTGCATTTCATTAATCTACAACTTAAGTTATTTTTGACAAAGAATGTGCTAACAGGAAATTTCTGTGGGGCTTAATATTTTAAAAACTTTCTAGGCTCCAATCCTGCACTAAGGTTTCTGCAGGTGTCTGCCCGTGTCAATTTCATTGCAGGATCAAGCCCTTACTTGGAAAGATAAATAGAAAGATCCACCATCAGAGATGCAACAAAAAAGTAAAATATATACTTCAGAGACTTTATAGCAATAAATAGGCAAATAAATTCAATCCATGTGTCACGCGGGCTGCATTAGGAGGGGGGGGCATTTGTGTTATGTAACATTAATATGTCAAAATCATAGTGATTCATGTAAGACATACCATGTCAGGTACTGTTAGAAAGGTTATAATATGCTGAATAAGATGGTAATATTTGTGTTCATGTGTAATATGTGTAAGGAAAGTTATGGAGATCTTTGATATCCCTGTATTTCAAACTGTGCTGTGGGAGACACACCCCAGACAGAGAGGCGGCAGGACAATAGCTTGCTTAATAGCCCATTCAAGGCCTTATCAGAAGCCAGAGGCCCGGGAAGAAACTAAAGGCATACCTGAAGAGTTACCAGGATTGGCCCATGTGACTATGGACTTCATTTTGGTTCCAGTAAAGTTCCACAAGCCACATGGCCAGAAACAGAGGGTATATAAGATCAAACCACAGAAACCATTTCGTCTTCGTCTTGGTCTTTGCCTTGTGTCCTTGTTCCTATCCAGCTGCGGACACACCTCTGGATTAACACACTTTGCAACTGAACTGAAAGGACTTAGACCCATCCAGGTACTGGATGTACACCAGAGGAACTATACAAGCCTGCAACTCCACAATTGTTCTAGAAACCTGATGTATATGGACTTTTAAATCATCTGTATGTATCTGATTGCTTTAAGCCTTCAACACTTCTCTTATTGTTTGTTTTTCTTTTACTAATAAACCTTTAGTTTTAGTTACTAAAGGATTGGCTGGCAGCGTGGTATTTTGGGTAAGATCCAAACTTATAGTGAACTGGTACTGTGGCTGGTCCTTTGGGATCAGAGGGAATCTTTTAGTAAAGAGCATAGAGTTAAAGCAACTGGTCTCTTTACTGGACCTAGTGTCAGTTTGGGAGCCAGAGACTGAAATGCAGTAAAGGGGGCTGTGTGTATTTGCACAGTGGCTTCTTGATAACCAGAGTGGGGGAATCAGAAGCACTGTTTGTGGCTGGTTGGGAAGTCTGACTGTAGTGTCACCCACCAGTGCTGGGAGAATTTGCTCTCCTTTTGCAGCCTGCCCTGACCCTGGCATTATCAGTGGGCTACCCTGGGCACGGACGGGTTACACCATGCTTTAAAAAAAATCAAATAGAAGTGCCAACTCATGCTCTCTATTTCAACAACACTAAATTGCAAGGACTTTGGTTTACTTTTATCGAAACCTTAAAATGCTCAATAGTTACTCTTTAAAATTTGCTTTAGAAATAGTAATACATTACCTGGCAAATCAGTCTTCATTATATCAATGCCAACTTGAAGCTCAGGCTCAGCTGCAAGAACTGCATAATCCCCTTGATGAGAGATGTTAAAATTGAAATTGGGATGGATACAGTGTACATCATTCACCAGGAAGGGTTTTCCTTTTGACGTCCTTTGCAAGTGTATTTCATTCCAAGGTATCCACAGTTTTTCTGCAATTAATTTTCTTATCAGCAGACGACCAGCCTAGGAAATAAAAAAGTTAAGAGTGATGCATATGGAACCATTGTGCTATGTATGAAGAACAATTTGTAACTGCTAAAATACCAGTTTACTTAATTGCCAAGACACAGTAGGTCTGTTTTAGTTATTACTTCAAAAAACTTGCTTTTTACCAAAATTTTAACGAGATAAACAAATGAAAAAGCTTAAATATTTATCAGCTCAAATGAATTTTACAAGCATTTGTCATGTATCAATGATTTATGCAACAGTATAAGAGTCCCCCTTCTAAATTGTATTAACTGAAATAGAATCTCCTCCCCCCATCCATCTTTCTGCTGAAGATGTTTTATGCCCCTTCCAACAGTGAATATTTCTTTGAATCATATTGATTTAAAACTCTCTGCTTCCCTATTAGCATCGTTTTTATTAAAAGTTATTTAAAAGCTGAATTGTTTGTGGGAGTAGAACAATCAAAATTGACTAAAATGCTCATTAATAAAATTAGTTGTAATTTACATTACTCAAGTTGTTGATATAAAGCTTGACTGTCAGCTTTACTGTTTTAAAAGATAGTGTGTAAGAGGATGTGACTACCCTTCCTAGTTACACCTCACATTGTTGCTGATTTTTATTTTATAAAACAAGGTGGAGTAAATTCCTTCACCATCCTTGCGACCTGTTTTCTGTCAAAAGTCCGCAGACAGAGACCCCCTTCCCTCCTCCTCTATGCTATAACTGATACCAAGAAGACAACAGAGGCAGGGCATGATTTGGGTGTATTTGATTCCTCAAACTGCCTCCTACAAAGATGCGCTTCTCAGCATGACTGAAGGTCAGGAGTTGGACCGCTCTGGGTCGGGGAGGGAAATGTTCATTCTGAGGGAAAGAGGCAGCCATGGGGAATACCCTGTCCCTGCCAACAGTTCTGTTTCATTTCCAGCAAAGGCAGCCTGGATTTCCGCGGATCTCGACCACAGCAGCACGTCTCAGGTAGGAAATGGCTGCGCCCGTTCAGGGTATGTCTACACTGCACCCAGGAGGCAGAGTCCCAGCCCAGGCCAAGACGGTGTGGACATGCCCTGGGAGCCCCCAGAAAGCCAGGGCGGCGCCAGGAGCGCAGGCTGCCCTGCTCGGGTCGCTCGGGGGAACCGCTGGTTTCCTTCCAGCGAAGGGGCCGGGAGACAGGGCGGGAGCTGTTATCTCTCAGCCGCAGCGCCCCGCGCAGGGCTCTTCGTAACCATGGCAACACGGGCACCGCTGCCGTTGACCGCGGGTCCTTGCAAGGCTGCGGCCCTAGGCGTTCGCTTTTCCCGTTCGGCTCGTGCCCCTCCCCCCCGCGGCCCGGCCCGGCCCGCGCGGCTCCCCCTCCCCCCGCTCTCCAAGGCGCAGCCGCTTCCTCTACCATGGCGGCCTTGGCGTCCCGGGCAAAGACGAACTGGCGCACACGGGCCTTCTCCTCGGGCTGCACCAGGCGCGCGGCCAGCAGCCACTCGTCCCGGCGGGGGGCCCAGGCGGCGCAGGGGAAGGCCCAGCGCACGCTGCCCACGGGGACTCGCGGGGCGGAGGCCATCGGCCTCGCGCCGCCGGCTGAGGAGCGGGAGGCCGTGAGGTGCCGGCCCAGGGACAGACCGGGGGTGGGGGAGGGATGGTAACACCGACGGAGTCGCGTGGAAACCCACGAGGCAAACTCCACCCCCAGCCCTGGCCCAGCCGCGGTTGGAGGGCCCCGGGGGGGGAAGGGCTGGGTGCCCCCACCCGGCACGGGGACCAGTCAACGAGCGACTCCGTCCCGCAAGGGCCGAGACAACGAAGCGCGCTCCTCCTGGAGCGGGGGGGGACTGAGCAGCGCGCGCTCCCGAGTCCCTCATTCCATCCCCGTAAGCATTAGAGGAGAGCGCCCGCTGCCAGGCACCCCGGCCCGCCCTGCGCCCACGAGGCCTCCGCCTCCTCTGCAGGACACGTAGCTACAGGTAACGTAGCTGCACGCCAGACAGAGTAGAGCCCCATTGACCAATCACGTGTTAGAAAAGCCTCGTAAGTGACGGGACGACGAACCAATCACCAGCCTACCAGAAAAGTGTGGGTGCCTGCTACGTGACGTCAGCAGGGCGTACAGCGTGAGGGGCGGTCGACGAGAAACAGACGGGAGGCCAGCGGTCGTTACACAAGACGGGCTTTACTTCTGATTGACAAGGCGGGAAGCCACTCCGAGCACAGAGATCGAAGGACTGACAGCCGGCTGAGCCAATCAGCGTGCAGCGGCCGCACACCGGGTCGACGCCGCGCTGAGTTGCTGCCGTTGTTGGCTGTAGGTGGGTGTCTGCTGGTGCGTTTTTAAGATGGGGGCGCGAGGGGAACAACGGATCTCTGTACGGGCAATCGCCGCCGGCGGATGCTGGAGGGGAGGCCATCTAGCGCCCTCGGGGGAGCCCTGTCAGCACCGGTTTGCCCGCAGCGTCCGAGTTTACCTCGCCTCACAATGAGCGCCTTATTGGGACTGAGCATGCGCCACCATCCGAGCATGCGCAGTGGCAGCTGCCGAAGCCTTCCCTGCCCTGCTGTGGGAATCGGCCGGATGAACGCATGGCAGCCATCACGGAACTCGGCAGCGCCACCCTGCGCAGGCAGGCCGCGCTGCCGGCTGGCCGCAGGGGACTGTGGGCGGGGCAGGGGCGGGACGCGGCGCTGCAGCTCGGGCGGTGACTCGAGCGCGGGGGGCCGCGGGTTGTGGTCCGCCGGGCTCGCCGCCCGCTTTCGTGTGAGGGACGCGAGCCCCTCCCCCACCGCAATGGCCCTGTAACGCGCCCGCACTGCCGCCTGGTGAACAATCAGTCCGCGCCTCTCCCCCGTGGCTGCTCTCCCCGGAGCAGAAAAGCAGCATTTGTCAAGCCCAGCGCCAGCATCGGGCCCTGTGGGGGGACCAAATGCCCTGATTTTATAGGGGCAGCCCCGAAAGTCAGGGCTTGCTTTATATGGGCGCCTATTCCTCCACCCCCCCACACACACTCCCGCTCTGTGCCGATGTTTTGTCCTTGTTGGCTGGTAATGGTAACTCCACTTGTGGGCCATGCCTAGGAAAGCCAGCAATGAAGGATTGTGCCTTGTGCTACTTTCTCCAGACAAGGCCCAGATTGACAGCTCTGGAACCTGACCGTGGTTGGCCACAAACTGCTCCATTGGTGTATTCAGCTCCAGGCGCCAGGGTCTAGCTTTGCGGATGAAAGACTATTTTATTTTCCGTGTCCATTTTTTCCCCCCACTAAAGCCCTGCAGCAAAGACAGTAAGCGAAGTGGTTATTTTTCATTATCTGAGCAAATGCCCACTAAGAACTGGGCTTACACCCACATGCTCATGTAACATAGGCCATAGGTCATAACCACTCTGGCTCACTCTGGTTCTTCACCCTTCTTCATTTGAATTTGGGATTTGGAGAGAAAGAGCTCCATAACTAGTTTCAATTATATGAGCCATCCTCTTCCAGTTCCCTGTCTTTTCATGCACATTTATCTCTTTAGAGAGGCAGGTGGAAATTGGCTTAGTATAGTGATAATTCAACTGTTGCATAATAAAGTGAGATTTTTAAATCATGCTGCTTACAAATGTTTATTAGAAATTCTTTTACTACTTCCGTTGTATATGCATCACTTGTGAGACTGCTAATCCTTCACAGTCTATCAGAAATAAGGCTTTATCTACACTAGCAGTTATGCCAGCAAAACTTTTGTTACTCAGAGGTGTGAAAAAGCACTCCCCCAGCTACATAAATTTTGCTGGCATAAGTGCTTGTGTGAACAGTACTATGTCAGCGGGAGAGCTCTCTCCTGTTGACATAATGCAGCAACACAAGTGTTCTTACAGCAGGACAGCTGTACCAATGCAGCTGTGCTACTGTTTTAAGTGTACACTAGCTCTAACTTATCTTTCTGCATATAATATTAGCTCTGATTTCTCCCATAATTATTGGAAATGTGTCACTTTAAAAAATGCTTTAATCACAAAAGGAATTTAGGTTGAACAATTTTTTTTATCACTGAATGACATGGTTTACAGTTTTTAAAAAAATCAGCCTTCTCCATTATTCCCTTTTATTTTGTAAACCAGGAGACAGTATGTCATCCAACTAGAGATAGAGACAGAGAAAAAAATTCTCATCTCAAACAACAGATGTACATCCCACTAACTGTGATGGCACACAAGGGCTTGGTCAAAACAAAACAAATAGGATGTTACCATTATGTCATAGTGCGCAAAATGGGTTTTTTAAGTTGATCTGCATGCTATTAAAATGACTTCTAGCTATTGAATAATTATTGTAATAAGATTATGGCAATCTTAATGAAACCTGGGATTAATGCATAGCCAACGAAAGCAGGATCTGATTAATAAGGTTTGACTAGTTTATGCTTTCCTCCTAGTAAGAATATACTCAGAACCAGTTTTATCCTCAGCAAGTTTCACTCATTTAGTTGTGACAGTTTTTCATAAAGTGAATGACCATTAATTACAAGCAGAAATTAAGGTTCAAGGTATAATGCAAAGGTCATTAGGTATATGCGGTGTTGTCACAGCTGTGTTGATCTCAAGATATTAGAGAGACAAGTTGGGTGAGAGAAACTAGCTTTTGAGCTACACAGCTCTTCTGTAGGTATGGGAAAGGTACTGAGGTTGGCTCTATACTTACAATGCTGAAGCAGTGCAGCTGCAGCACTTTAATGGAGATGCTCTAAACCAGCAGCATAGAGCATTCCCGTCAGTTTAGTTACTGCACTTCCGCAAGAGGCAGTAGCTATGTTGGTTGGTGAAGCTATCCTGCCAACATAGCGCTGTCCACACCTACGCTTAGGTCAGAAATTAATATCTACGTCGCTTGGGGGTTGGATTATTCAGACCCCTGAGTGACATGGTTACACTGAAGTATTTCTAAAATGTAGACCAGGGCTGAGAGTGTCATAGCTAAATACAAGATGGAACAGATAGTTTAAATAGTTAGCAAATATTCCAAGGGACCATTCAAGGTGAAGTAGTGCTTTTACACCCCTGTATGTTAACTGGACAATTCACATTGAATGGTCTCTTTGTTTAAGTAATTAGTACATATTCTATCTTCTCCATCTTTTATTTAGCTGTGACACTCTCAGTACCGTTCTCAGATCTGAAGAAGAGCTCTGGCTATCTTGAAAGCTTGGCTATCTTGCCAACAGAAACTGTTTCACCATGTTTCTCTAGTTATGGACTTACATTTTTACTAAAAAAAATCCATTAAAAATTTGCACTTTAAATTGCATATAAAACCCACAAAATACTATAGTGTGTGTATATATATATATATATATATATATATATATAAAAAAAATCCTTGAATATATTTCCATATTTAAATTAGATGAAGTAGGGCAAGAGTACAAAACCCATTAAAACAGTTAAGTTCCCCCTCCCCTTTTTTTTCCAGAGCAGGAGTCCAAAACTGGTGGTCTAATTTCACAAAGGAACTGCCTTGTAAAATTATATTTATTCTTTATTCCTGGACCTTGGACTTGCTGCATAAAAGCTCTCCAGAACCCTAAAACTTCAGAACTTGTGAAAGCTGTACAAGCAAATCTAATCCCTCTCTGAATGCTTCTAATTTGAGGAGGGGGGGTATCTCATTGGATTAATATAATCATGTAATGATATGCAATTAAAGATCACTGCTTGCAGAGAAGATATCCTCCATCTCTGGAACACTTCTAGGAATCAATGCGATATCAGTGGTTCATACTGGTACCATGCTGTTTTCTTCAGGAAGTTCTGAAGAACCAAAAGCTTTAAAGCCTATTTGTTTCCCTTCTGTTTAATACTAAATCTAACATGTAATATTGATAAATGCCATTTTTGTGAATTCAAATGTCTCAGAATGTCACCGATATATGTTTAGTTATCTGAAAAAAAAGACTGACAGAATATTAATTGTCTGTAAAGTTCAGTTATTTATGAAGAGACGATGGGGATGTTTGCTGTTTTTTTACTATAAGTAGCTGAGCTCACACCAGGGTAATGCTATTTTTAACATCTGGCACAAAACAAGGAAATCAGTCTTCACAAAAACTTGTTTTGAAAAAAATAACTTCATATTTTTAATTTAGATATAATTTTAAAGGATATTTAGTAGTAGTCTGTGATTTTCGTCTTAGATTTTAAAGTATTGGAGTTCCATGGCGTGACTTTTGGGATTTTATGGTTTTCTAAAAAGCTACCTCTAGCAGCAACAAAGCCATCTGAGGAAGTGGGTTGCAGCCCATGAAAGCTTATGCCTGCAGAAATTAAATTTGTTAGTCTTTGAAATGCTACTGGACTCTTGTTTTTGCTGTATATAGACTAACACTGCTACCTCTCTGGAACAATTCAGAATGAAAAAGATATCTCTTCATGCTCTACGGATTTTAGAGAATCTCCAGCATGTCTCAATCAAGAAATACTTCCTGAGGTTCACAATGCAGGGGGAACATTAATTTTATAAACTAGCTTATTGCTGTCATCCAGTCTTTGCTAATGTAGTCCTAAAACTGAAATGGATCTGACCCATACATTATCGTATTTTATTGGCCATAGCAATGAGAAAATTCCAACCTTATAAATTAATACAAAAGAAAATCGGGTAGGAACTATTGCTTGATTCATTTAATGAAATATGTATCTGTACTCTGTGGAATACAATTATTAGCTTTAAACTAAACATAGTGAAAAGGTTCACTTAATGGACAATCTTAGCAGTGATGCACATTATTTATATACCAAATCTTTCATTCAGATTTTTTTTGGCATTAAATTGTTTTGAAATAATATTATAAAATCAATTACTTATTTTTCCATTTCAGTTTTAGGAATATATTGAAGAAACCATGGATAATCAACAGGATTTAATTAGCAGCCCAACTTGCAATGGAATTTCTGCTCCTGAAAAGAAAATCCACTCCTTAGTAGCTGAAGATCATGGTCAACAAATTCTAAAAGTACTGCAAAATTTCAGAGAACAGAATATCTTTTTTGACTTTAAAATACTTGTGAAAGATGAAATAATCCCCTGTCATCGTTGTGTACTAGCAGCATGCAGTGACTTTTTCAGGTAAACCTACTTCTAATGTAATTCAAAGAAAATGGATATTTTTAAATTCTTGGTGGGAAAGTATAACCACAGAAATTAAGATAAATCAAACTGACATGTCCTCAAAATTTTGAGCAGAGTGATTACTTATATAAAAGTTGGTTAAAATACATTTGGATCTTAACCTGAGTCCAGAGCCAGTTATTCATATTACCAAAAAAGGGGGTGACCTTTTGCCTGAGATGCCCAGAGCAGCCTGCATTCTAAAATGTAAATTGCTTATTAAATATTGTGCACTGGGAAGCCTGTGCATGTCTTCTGTATTTGTATTTGAATATTCACAATATGGAATATGGTTTGAATTAATGTGGGGAGGGCCAAACTTTATACCTCATACAGTCTTATTGTAGAATGCCAACCAGTGGATTATGAACATATTTATACATTTTTTTTGTAACATGGAGTACTTTTGACAAGGGCTTGCTCAGATGAGTAGGCAGTAAACTAGTAATTAAAGGATGACTTGATCAAAGTTTATAAGTATGTACATGATGAACAAAATTTTGATAATGGGCTCTTCAATCTAGCAGACAAAAATATAACAAAATCTAATGGCTGGAAGTTGAAAGTAGATACATTCAGATAGGAAATAACGCACAATTATTTTTAACTGTAAAGATATATACTTGTTCAAATAGGAATTGATTCAGGAAACTCCTGTGGCTTGTGTTATGCAGAAGGTCTGACGAGATGATCACAGTGGTCTTTCTGGCTTTATGATCTAAGAATGAATCTATAAATGCCTTAAGTGTGATTGAAAAAAACAAAAAACCCAATTATTTTTTATAAACTTCAACCAAATGAAAAATCCAGCCTCGAGCTCATGGATTTGTGACCTTCCCTGGTGGTACTTGAAATCATTAATTAATGAATGAATAACTAACATTCATCTATGTACAGGTTGTAGTCCTTTCAGTTACAATATGGATGATCTCATTTCCAAAAGACTCTGGCTAGCCTGTGCTTCAGTTAGGCACAAACTTGCAAATCTACACCGAAAGTAGATTTCTAGGTTTACTGTTCATGGAGGCAGAAAACTGCAGTGCTTCTGTTGCTAAGAAAAGCAATATACTAGTCACACTAAGTTCAATGCCTGGAGAGACAGTGGAACAAATTACTAAGCAGTTTGTAAGCATCTAGAAGATAATAGGATAATAATACCATAAGGTGGGGTACAACTGGTTAAAAAAACACATTCAAATAGTTTATCAATGATTTGTTGTCAAATCTGGAAGATATGTCTAAATTGGGTCCCACTGAAGTCTATCCAGGGTCTGGTGCTATTCAATATTTCCATTAACTTAGATCATAGACTGGACAGGTCATAAAGTTTGCGGATGACATCAAGATTGGAGGGGTTGGAAACACTTCAGAGGACAGGATTAGAATTCAAAGTGACCTTCACAAATTGGAGAATTGGTCTGAAATCAACAAGATAAAATTTAGTAAAGACAACTGCAAAGAACTACACTTAAGAAAGAAAAATAAATGGACAAATACAAATACAAGCACTGGCTAGGTGGTAGTGCTGCTGAAAAGGATCAGAGGAGTTATAGTAGATCACAAAATGAATATGAGACAATGTGATGTAATTGTGAAAAGGGCTAATATTAGTCTGGGGTGTATTTACAAGAATGTCATATGTAAGACATGGCAGGTAATTGTACTGCTTTATTTGGTAGTGGTGAGGCCTCAGATGGAATTCTAGGTGCCACACTTTGGAAAGATGTGCTAAACCTGGAGAGAGTCCAGAGGAGAGAACTAAAAATGATAAAAGGTTTATAAAAACTGCCCTATCAGGAAAGGTTAAAAAAGCAGGCAAATTTAGTTTTGAGAAGAGAAAGAGTAGACCATATAAGTCTTCAAATATGTTAAATACTGTTAGAAAGAGGACCATCATCAACTGTTCTACATGTCCACTGAAAGTAGAAGAAGCAGTAATAAATTTAATATGTAGCAAGGGAGATTTAGGACAGATATTAATAAGGATAATTAAGACCTGGAACAAGTTATCACAGGAGATTGTGGAATCCTCCTCACTGGAAGTTTTTAAGAACATTAGACAAACATGTAAGGGATGGTCTAGACATACTTGGCCCTGCCTCAGCAGAGGGGGATAGACTAGAACTAGATGACTCTTGAGATGCCTTCCTGCTCTAGATTTCTATGGTTCTATGTTGGTCTACAGGTAATAAGATGTCAATGGCATTGTCCTTTCACCAGTAGTTACTAGTTAGTAAACTTCATTTATCCTAGGTTCCCCACCTTAGCTAGCATGGATTAGTCAGATGCTAATATACATTGAGTAATGCAAATATAATCAGAACAAGTCACAGTAAAATTAGAAGAATGTCATTTTTAAATATGGCAGAATACCATGAGCCAAATTCAGCTTTGGCATAAGTGGGTGTAATTTGAATAAATGGAGTTGCACACTTTTATACCAGAGCTAAATTTGGTCCGCAGTATGAAAGAACACAGCACAGTGGAATGGAAATAGCTTATAAAAAGTCTGAAGAAGATGTAATTGCTGGTTGTGGACTGTCGCTCACTTCACTGATGTGCCACAGCGTGCTTCAACCCTTACTTGCTTTCTCTTGGAACTTAACCTCTTGGGATAGGTCTGCACAGCCAATGGCAGCGAGACATCCAGCTCACGTCAACAGGTCATACTACTGCACTAAAAGTACTGTAGAAACGTTGCAGCTTGGGCTTGGAAGCATAGGGAGGTAGCGGGCTTCCAAGCCCAAGCTGCAACTTCAAAGCACTGTCTAGGCCAGTGGTTCTCAACTTATTTACCATTGTGGGCCGCACATGCAGCTCTCTGTGTTATGTGGGCTGCATCCACACACACTATATATATATATACACATAGCATATAGTATATACACAAACTACCTGCCTGGCCCAGAGGATGTCACGTGGGCCATAGCTGTGCGCTGATTGGGCTGTGGATTGAGAACCATTGGTCTACACAGATGTTTTTAGCACAGTAGTGCAAGCCCCATTAGCCCAAGTCTGTTAATTTGGGCTGAGAGGCTCAGTATGTAGTCACAGTCTTTGTGACAATAAGTGGGCATTAATGGAGGGTTCAGTGCAGGTGTTGTGATATGACTGTGACTAGGTGCATACTAACCTTCCTCTCTGGAGGATACAGGACACTGTGACTATCCAAGAAGAGTAATATTCAAAAAACCTCTCCCTTTCCATTGTTTGTTGTCAGAATATAGGGGCTAGGCAGGAAGTTGCTAAGGTCTGGAACTGTCAGACAACTTGATATAGCTGCTTTCTTACCCAGGCAGAAAGAAGACAGGGACCAAAGTGGGGGAAAGGCTGTTCTTATTACAGAAGGAGACTGTCGATCAGAAAGAACATTTATTATGGGTGTATGTTTGTATCCTAGAAGAGAAGGGCTTTATTTTGCTCCTGGGTATAGAAGTGTGTGGGTTCTGGAAGAGTCCCACCTGTAGCAGTGACATTTTAAGTTTAAATCATTTGGAATGACGTATCATCATGAGGTGATATGAGAGGAGAGTTCCCAAAAGGCTTTGTCCTTGGTCCCTTCATTTTCTATCCCTATCCTATTGGTAGGTATTGTCTGCTCATGGCTTCAACTCTCATCTTTACACTGACTCAAAATCCACTTTTCTGCTCCCAGACTGAATTCCCTCCGTCCAACCCTGAATCTGATTTTCTGATATTTCTTTGCAGATGTCCACTGAAGTTCCACATGGCTTTAGCTAAGCTTCTGATTTTTTTCCACCATCCCCTTTTTATAACTGTGGACAGCACCACTATGTTCCCCATTGCTCAGGCCTGTAACCTGAATGTTAGCTCTCTCTTTCAATCAACCATAAAGCTTTTGCCTAAATCCTACTTCTTTCAACATATTTAAAATACTGGCCTTTCCTCTTTGTCCCCACTGCCAAAACTCATCTTGGCCCTTACCATCTCATGTTTTGGCCTTGATTGCTGCAGTCTTGTCCCACTCCTCCCCACAAATCCACTGAAAATATTGCTGTCAAGATCAGTTTCCTGGCCCATCCTTTTGACCATGTCACCCTTCTCTGTTCCTCCATTAGATCCTCCTTCTGCACCATATCAAACATAAGCTTCTTTTCCTGATCTTTGAAGCTCTTCATATTTTAGCCCCACTCAGCTTTTCTGCTGTATCTTATTGCACCATCTAGATTTTTTTCTTTTCTCTCAGTATAGTGTTTTCTTGGGTTCTGTTTAGTAGATAATCTAGATATTACATAATTTGTGTATATGTCTTCTGTATTTTATTTGCAGAGCCATGTTTGAGGTTAACATGAAAGAAAGAGATGATGGGAATGTTACTATTAGTAATTTATCACCCACAGCAGTGAAGGCTTTTCTCGATTATGCCTATACAGGAAAAACTGAAATAACAAATGATAATGTGGAAATGTTCTTCCAGTTGTCCTCCTTTCTCCAGGTTTCACTCCTTTCCAAAGCTTGCAGTGACTTTCTAATAAAAAATATTGATCTTGGGAACTGTTTACAATTGCTGTCTATATCTGAAAGTTATGGTTGTGTTCGATTGTTTGATCATGCACTGGAGTTTGCACAGCACTGCTTTTCCTTGCTACTCAGAGCTAGTGACTTCCTGGAGATGAATTTTGAGATATTTCAAAAATGTCTTGAAGCAGATGAATTAAATGTCCCTGAGGAAGAATCTGTGTTGAAAGCTGTTTTACAGTGGACCAAACATAATTTAGAAACAAGACAGAAGTATCTCCATCGCTTGATTAAAAAAGTGAGATTACATCAGTTATCTGAAAAGACACTGCAGGACTTGTTGCATTCTGAAGAATATTTGCTTAAGAGCACTGATTGCATAGGAATAATCAATGATGCAATTAAAAGTGTTCAAAACTGCAGTGGACTGTTTCCAGATGCTCGTCCTTCAACAACAGAAAAATATATATTTGTTCATAAAACTGAAGAAAATGGAGAACAAAGACACACATTTTGCTATAATATCAAAACTGATAAATGGAGAGAACTGCCCCACACACACATCATTGATCTGCCAGGGTCAAGTTTATCTAGTTATGGAGAAAAAATATTTATAACCGGTGGGTGCAAAGGGAACTGCTGTAGAACTGTTAGACTTCATATTGCTGAACCCTTTCATGATGCCACCGACCAGACTTGGTGCTACTGCCCAATCAGCAATGATTTCTCCTTAGTGTCAGCTATGAAAAAACCAAGGACAATGCACACATCTGCCACGACTCTACATCAGTTATTTATAATAGGTGGAAAGACTAAAGGAGCTCAGGACATCAAAAGTCTTTTGGATGTGGAATCTTACAATCCTCTCTCCAAAGAATGGAAATCTGTAAGTCAGTTACCAAGAGACATATACTATCCAGAAGCAAGTGCATGTCAAAATATAATTTATGTCCTTGGCGCTGAAGTAGAGTTTACTGATGCCTTTAATCCATCCCTGGATTGTTTCTTTAAGTATAATGCTATGACTGATCAATGGACTGAGCTTGTAGCAGAGTTTGGGCAGTTTTTTCATGCAACTTTAATCAAAGCTGTTCCAGTGAACTGCACATTGTATATATGTGATCTTTCCACCTACAAGGTTTATAGTTTTTGTCCAGAAACGTGTGTTTGGAAGGGAGAAGGATCTTTTGAATGTGCTGGCTTTAATGCAGGAGCAGTTGGAATAGAAGATAAAATTTACATACTAGGGGGTGATTATGCTCCAGATGAAATTACAGATGAAGTACAAGTCTACCATAGCAACAGGTCTGAGTGGGAAGAAGTGTCACCAATGCCAAGAGCCTTAACTGAGTTTTTCTGTCAGGTGATTCAGTTTAATAAATACAGAGACCCCTGGTCATCTGTAATGGCAAAGTGTTCTGGAGCATTTTGAAACCATCATCAGTTAAAACAGTCTATTTAAATGCACACTTTTTTAAAACAATTTTTTTTAGATGTTGGTATTGTTTTCTGCAAATATTTTATTTCTTATAAACATGTTCTGCTGATAATTTATGTTGTAGAATTGTTTTTGAAAAGGTCCATAAAATTGCTTTATCATATTTATGTCAACTTTTACTAGGTTTACATGCAAGTTCTTTTCAGATGTCATTTGAATAATTCACAGAGCAACATCACTGTAAGAAGTATAGTAATAAGGGATTCAGTTTGTAATATATATGCACTGTTACTTGTATCTTCATGAATACCCCGGCAGACAAATCGCTGAGCAAGAAAATCGTGTTGATTTTTTTTCCTTCATAACTTCATAATAGTGTAGAAATACACAGAGTTTTTTGTTTAACCCTACCAGATGGGCTGTAGATCTCATTGCATCAATTTACCCTTGCTGCATTGACAATAGCAAGGGCAAATGCCAAAGAGGCCTTCACATTCACAAGGCACTGACTCTGGATATTTAGTGTAAAGGAAGTAAAGATTTCTAGTTTTATTTCATTGTGACTGTTTTTCCTACTCCTTGTGCCTTAGTCATAGCAGCTGTATTTGCTGTCTTCATCCTGAAGCTGTGGTCAGGCAACCTCTGAGACTGACACCATTCTGTAAGTTATTGCTGTATGCTGTGTGATTCACACAGCAACCTGAACCTGTACAGATGGTCATCTTGGTAATGTTGCCAACCACAGCTAGGGCAAAAGTGCAAGATTCTTGAGGTTGCTCTCAAACCTAGGTCTTCCATCTGTCAAGTGTATAGTGCTACATACTAAGTTACTGGGCTGGCCTCTGCAGTAGTTTTTAACACAAATTCTAGATACTATATTAGTATTGCTTCGGTTAAGAAAATTGGAAGTGTGTGTTTCAGTGCATATAAAATATCAAGTATAGTATTGAAAAATACACAAAAACCCACACTTTTAAGATCAAAGTGGACAAGTATTTCTAAAGTCAAGTAATAGCTTTTTAAAAAAAATTATAATTAGTGTTTTAGCTGACACTTCAGGATATGGACTTTCACCTTGTACCTCACAGTCCACCTTAGATGTGGCGATAATATATGGTAATCACTAGCTTAATATAGTGCTTGGATTTTTTGACAGTTATTATAGCTATTATAATAAGAATGTTACAGTTGCAATGGATTTTTAGTATTAATATTAATATACAAAGTTCATGGGGCAAATTTAGCCCTTCCCTCACACCTGCAAAGTGGATCTTTCACAGAGGAAGATGTGCTAATTAGAGTGTACATACCCTTTGCTGGACTCCACACATGGAGACAAGCACGGGTAGACTGGAAACTAGGAAGAGAGACAGACATCTGCCCTGGGCTGAAAGTAGCCTTCACACAGTGGTTCTGTAATTTTCCATAACCTGGATGGGAAAGATTCATTTCTTTCTAGTGCTCGGCCCAGCTACTTTGGCCAAGCACTGGGGTCTGAATTTGCCCTGATGAGCTATGTATGCTGTTCTGACAATATATTTGAAACAGTAAACTCATGCTATGCTAGACAGAATTATACTAAGCATTTGGCTATAGCACATACCCTGCTTAAGCAGTATAAAAAAAAATTCCAAGGGGAAAAGCTATAGAAATCTTTTCTGATGCTTGAGACTATCCAGATAATTTTAGAAAATACTACATCTTCATTGGGTTGGCATTTTGAAAAAGTCAGTATTAATGTCGGGAATTGACTTTCTTTTTGTAGCATATTTCTGTTGCAAACACCATACATATACCAAATTCATGGCTGTGAAAAATGTGTCATGGACCATGAAATCTGATCTCTCCTGTGAAATCTGTCTATTGTAAAGGCGGGGCAAGGCTGGTGGCACCCCAGCTGGAGGCTCCTACTGTGAGCGGGGCTCCAGTGTCTAGTCCTGGCTCTAGCTAGGGAGGTAAGGGACTTCCTCCTTCCCTGAAGGGGCCACTCCCAGAGCCGCATCAGACCCACCTCCAGGAACCTTCCCTGGCTTCAGGAAGCTTCACCACTGCTGGTGGGTAGCTGTCAGCCCCTGACCCGGGCGGAGAGGCTGCAGCCCCAGCTGTCAGCCCCCCAAACCAGGAGGAGGGGCTGCCAGGAAAATCTTCACATACCCTAAAAAAACCTCACTTCTGTGCTGCTGCTGCAGCCAGAGGTACTGGCTTTAGAACTTGGCACCTGCCTAGGAGCCACTATATCCTGGCTGCCCAGCTATGATGGCAGCATCCGGCCAGCAGCACGATCCCCTGTAATAGCCTTGCAACTACCCCAATCCCCTTTTGGGTCAGGACCCCCACAGTTACAATACCATGAAATTTCAGATTAAACACCTGAAACTGTGAAATTGACTATTTTAAAAATCCTCTGATTGTGAAATTGACCAAAATGGTCCATGAATTTAGTAGTGCCCTAATTATACAATATAAGGCCTCAATCCTCCAACTGGCTATGCAGACAGACACACCATGGACGTCAGTGGGACTTTGTGCTGGTGCATGGGTCTGCCCAAGTTGACCTTTCTAGGATTGGGGCTTATAACAGGTAGTTCATAGAAAGTTGTTCCCAGACAATCAGCATAGAGCTATATTAATATTTTTAGTGCAGTGCAAAAAAATAGGGTAAGAGCAAGATCTTACCCTTTCTTGCACACATCCTATTGAAACTGTTTTCCAGAACTGCCTAACATACATTGATTTTTCTCTGGCTATCAACCCCATAATATTTGAGATGGCAGAAATAAGATTTTGATTCTTCATGGTCACCTACTTTAGTAAACCTGTTGGATTTCTGGGATACTGGCCAGAACAGTGATGTGACTATAGAACGGTTAAACCTACCAGATCCTCATGAGTCTAGCTGTGATTTGTATCTCCCCTATGTGCAAGGTCATAAGGTCGCTTTTAACCTAATATCTGTTTTAGATCCAGATTGCACTTGTCAGTGCTAGGCATTCTCAAACTTTTCCTGCTCTATTAAAAGGAAATAAAGACAGAAAAAAATAGGACTGGCTTAATTATTTGGTATCAGACAGCTATATGAAGTTAGCCAACATTTACCAAGATTACTTTTTTAAGAACGTAAGTGAAATTTTGTAAATTTGAAGAACTTGTTCTTTAGATGAAGAATTCTGTAATTTGTAATAAGAATTAGGGATAAATTCTGTTAAATAAAGTAAACAATTTGCTATTGGTATCAGATTTTAGTGTCAAGAAGGTAACATCTACTTTTATACTATTTTCCTAGATAATCCCCAAATTTACAAACTGTGCTTAAATATTATTACATGCTTCGCAATCCTCCCACTGAAAGCAACCATCATTGGGATTAGAACACAGCGGCTTTTTCTTAGTGCAAAGTAAATGTTCAGAACAATTTAGGAGGAGTGAAGAATACTATTGTACCAAAGTGAAACTGCAAGAAAAATATAAGTAGCCATATGGTACAAGACCCCAGTTTTGGATTTGATCAGGACACTGGATCCAACACACCTATTTTTGCAAAATGTAGGATGGAGTCTTACTAACCATGAGTTTTCCCAATTTCATTGTCACCTCTCACCAAAACTACAGGGCCTTATTCACTGCTTTGCCCTTGTATAGTAGTTTACACCCATATAAAGTGAGTAAAATTGATGTAAAATGCTAATAGACATGTTTGTGCAGTTTACCAAGGTGTAAATGACAGGTAAAAGGGAATAGAGAATCAGGTCAGTAGTTAAAAATTCTATCACCATCACTAGCAACTTGGAGGGCTACAGTCAGCATTGAGTTAGGGGAAAGAATACCACCTACTTAATCATAAATACTGTTTATTATAGCAATCTGACTTTCTTTGATGGTCTATCCAAGCACTATTTAGGCCTAATCCTGTTTTGCTTTGGACAAATGATGGGATTGTAACCCAAGTGGTAAATATCTCACTATTATTTATATCTGTATTTCTTCAAATATATATAGTGATGCATCACTTAGATTTTCATTTGAAAATAGGTATGCTCCTTTAATTTTTGATAAACGAAGACTAAGAAATGTCTTTAAATCCAATAAAACATCTGTAAACAAAACCTATGTATAACTGATGAGAATGAAACCATGTGAAGAAGCGGACTGAAGTGAATTTTTTGCTCACAATTACAATTCAAAAGGGAAGCAAAATTTAAGGCACTGATACAAAAGAGGTAGTAGATGCAATCATTAAAAATTGAACCTTGTTTATTTAAAAATAGTAGACCAATTTCTCACTAGTGCAGCAACATTAAAGTCAATGCAGTTACACCAGCAGATGATTTGGCCCACTATTTCAAGGTAAATTATATACAATGCTATGGTGCTACCTAAAGTTCATAATGCATTTTATGCCTATGCTCTAAATTTTCTTCATCTGTGGAGAGCACACTACTATCCTTAGAAGCACAAAGAACTAGTTAATTACACAATGCATCCTATCAGAGAACTAGCACTTACTTTTAGATACATCATTGTTACACAAGGGTGAAGGAAGAAGGACAAATATAAGAGGTGAGTTGGTTAATCAGTTACTTTTGTTCTGAACTTCTGACACCAATCTTTCAATAATAAAATTGGATGTGTCTCTTAAGATGACTTGTCAGTTTAATATATGCCTTGACTTCATTCCTAATTTTCTCACTTCTGTTATCAAATGAATTAGCAACATCTGTCATTTTTACACAACTATTTTTAAATGTTTACATAATACATCTGTCACAAGTCAGAGCAACTGCATCTGTATTCTCCCTCCGTGATCACTCAAGCACTCCTATTCTAGGCTCCCAGCTCTTCAGGCAGAGACCTACACCTTTCTTCCTTCTGACTGAGGTTCTTCTAGGCTGCAGAGTTTCCTGACCTACATTGTGATATCCCCCAGCAAACCAGACCACCTAAAAGGCCAAGTCTGCACTTTGCTTTCTCTCCAGAGGTTATGAACAGCACAACTGCCCACAATTACAAGTTACCATACAGTTCTTTATTAAGGTGAAAGCTTTACAGAGAAAACAAAAACAATAATTTGTACACATGCTAAAAGGCTTACCAGAGGTCACCCGAGTGCCAGCTTTGGGTGCTGGTAGGTGTCAGTCCTTCAAAATTCACAGCTGAGTTTGTCCTGTGGGTTAGAAGTTCAGAAGTGTCCCAGATTCAGAATCAGAACAGCCATAAATAGTTCTGTCTTTCCTTTATATAATTTGGACTTTTGATCTTGGCCTCATGTAACAGGGGAATCAAGCAATGGCTCAGACCTGAGAATGCAGCTTCAGAACACGATTTTTGCATAGTAGTAGGTGGGGAATTTGCATTCACTTTCCCCTAGATTTTGCTCAGGAAAACCACTTAACAGGTGTTCCAAAAGTCCGTTTTTGTATGGCACATTGTTCAATATAGTCCTTTAAACTCCCAGGTCTCACACCTGTCACATCTCCCCCTGTGAGAGGTTACATACAATCCCAGCCCACAATAATACATAAACCATTCATTTAATACAATGGACCCCAAAGATACTTAATCTTAATTCAGTGAAGTCTCCCAAGCATACTGCAGGAAATTGCATTATCTGTCACAACATTAAGCATTAAACAATGAAATTGCTGAATGGAATTTTATGACAATTATTTAATGTATAACCATATTAAGAGCTCAAAATTGTTTTAAAGAGATATATAATAAAAGTGTTGAATGCTTTTTGGTGGGATTGGTGAACCAAGAGGAATTTTCCAGAGGCAATACAATTTTTTATGTGCACCCAGAAATAGAATTTGTCTACCACTGTGATTCCCTTTGCATAATAAAATGACCTGGCACTAAAAACATATACAAGAAATAACAGGTGTTCTTCATGACCACATTTAGATTCACTTATGAAGTGTCTATGATCCATTTCCCTCCTCCTATTTGTGAGCATTTATATTACAAATTCCAACTGCAGTATTAGGTTAAAGAAAAAAAAAGTGACGATATACAGAATCCTGATGTATACATTGGTGACAAATAATTACACAGGAACAGATCTGGTGGTTCTTAATCATTAAGTCTCCTTTGGAATTCAATAGGGACTTTACCTGAATAAAGATGGCAGGTTAGCCCGTGATCAGGAGATAATTTGGTACTGTCCATTACTTTACAGCTTCCATTTTCTCCAGATGAATAGTTAGAATATGGTGTGATTTTTTTGTAGCTATGCAATTAAGTAGGATTATAACTACTGCAGAAAAAAAGTCAGTTGGCCCAATTCCTGCATTCAAAGAGTAATACCTGAGAACAGAATTGAGCTCAAAGTTTAGGCATGTTAAACTAAAAACAGTTTCATAATATGAGGGCCCACATTCTTGCAACTCTTACTTGTGTGAGTACTCTTGTGTACCTTATAAATAAAGCACATTCTTCTAGAAAGGCCAGAATTAAATGGAAGAATGTGACTGCTCTAAGGAGTAATAAACATTACCTGTATTTTCACAGAATTATGTTATCATGTCTGAAAAAATATCAGTTGCATGTAAAAATATATAGTCTTATTTGTATTTAACATTAAAAATATAATCAAAACAAGTAATTTATAATATTGACATATTGTATGTCAATAAGTTAACATACAGCATGACTAATATAATATACACTATCAACCAATATATGTAATTTCTTTAATATCTATTAGTTATTTTATTGAACATCTTAATTTTTTAGGAATGCTACTTAAATGTTATAACATATTGGCAACAGAAAAGGATTTATATTTTAGTGGTCAATATATGTGTTTTGTACTGAGCCATTATGTTTCCTCAGACTTGGTGATGTATTTTATTGTATTTATTTAATTTTATATTATTTTCTGTATTATAAATAATTGTTAGTAATCCATTAACTCCAGGTTAAAGGTTAGTTATATTTGCAAGACAGAGTAGCTTTGCTGGGCCAAATTTCCACTGGTGTGACTCCATGAACAAAGCCTTAATTCCCCTGAGAAGTAGGTATTACTACAATATATTGATGGGGAGATTGGCACAACAAGGAAGGTATTTTGGCACATTTTCAAAGGTGGCCTCTAATATTGGGTGCCTGAATTTTTTTGGTACCCAAATTGAAAGGTTTTGAGACTTATTTTCATTAAAATCAATGGAGTTACACCAGGAAGATTTGGCACACATTTATATCTGAGCTTTTTTCTCACTTTACAATTCTTTTTCAACACTTCAAAGAATACAGGTCAGTAACACGAATATGCCATAGTTCTGTGTCACTTTGGAGCTCTTTGGGCCCAGTTGCTGTGTGGAAAAATATTAGTGATGATACTATGTGTTTACTGAAATATTTGTTCATGTGTGAAATAAAAGCACTGAACATTTGAATCTTCCTTTGGCATGACTTTCTTCCATGGTGCATCTCAGAACAGAGAACCTTCAACAGTTAATTAAGTTGGCTATTTAGGGACAGAACAATCCTTTTCTTTGTGGTGTATTTTGAATTGTGTAAACTCACTGTATATCACTTTGGGGTGTATGACGTTTACATGTCCTTCATACTGAGCAGATGTGCTACACTGTTGTACTCTGTTGCAAATTGCTTTGAAGTAATGAGATTGTTACGGTCATCTCTGATAATGCAATGGTACTGTTTTCTCATTGTTAAAGACCTTGTTTTTCTTTTTTGATAAACAAATATTTCTATGATCTTAAAGTCTTTAAACCCATTTTCAGTCATGTGTAATCATAAGGCTGGACAATGGGAATGACATGTTCTGCTTCTCTTGTCCATTGTATTCTGCTATTGTCACTTCTGCATTTAGGCATTGAAGTAATTTCCTCTTGCCCCGTGTTACATGTGCCAATAACACTTAGTCCCAACAAGTTCTGTTGTTACCAGGGTACTAGAAATCCATTTGCAGAGAAAAACGCAGAATTTGCATTTTTATAGAGAATCTTTCGTTTTCATATTTTGTGACAAAATAAAAACATTAACTATTAACTAAATTTTACTGAAAGTACAAGTGTCAATGCATGCAACCTCCCACTCTTGTGGTTGATTTTTGAATGCGCTTTAAATTTACGTATCTAAACATACTCCAATAAACTGCTTCCGGCACATAGAGTTAACTCAGTGGCGTATGGGGGGCTCATGTTTTATTGCTTCTCAAATTTCACTTCAGCCTCCAGAGACATGAGTAATTAAAGGTAAACAAAGATTTTGAAACTTTAAAAATCATCCTTAAAAACAGTGTCACTGAGTCTGACCAGGACAAATTTCACATTGGTTGAATGTACAGCTATTCTGTACTGTACACTGCAAGGCTGTAAATTACGTTAGAAGGCAGACAATTATAAAATGAGTGGAAAGTGCTAAACATTAACTGAAAAGAAATAAAAACAAGAGGTGAAACAGCAGGGCCATTGATAACATTAAAGAAACAATGCACTATGACTGGATGGTTCCAGTGTTTTTGTTCATTTAAAAAAAGCATTTTTATGAAAATATAGTATACAGATATAGAAATATTTGGTAGATTTGGTAAGAAATAATAAATTGCAGTTCTATTAATTTTTTACAATGATTTATGGCACTGATAGGCTCTGAACTTCCTTAAAAATTGTAAATATATCAATAAAGCATTATGTTCAACTGATATTTATCTATATCTGTTGTGGATAGGGAAACTAAAGTTCAGTGTTTCATGAATCACGGAAAAAAACTTTTTTTTAATCAGAATTTTTTTTTTAAATCAAGGAAAACTGGGATCCCTGGTACAGTTAGTCATGCAGGTCCATAATTTTTCCTAGAGTTATTTTAGGACCCAGTTCAATTCCTTTTAAAGTTAAGATAGTGCTGTGGAGAAAAACTCAGAGATTATTTGTGTGGGGAAGAGATGTTAAGCAGCTGGCACCACTTCTCCCACAAATGGATAACATAAATGATTCTACAATGGTGGCACAGCAGCTACTCAAAATCAGTTTCTAGGGAAAGGAGTCCTTTTAAGTTATGTGCATCGCTACCATATGCAAATATGTGCTATTTATTTATAAACTTTTCTGTGGTGCTCATCACCTTATTATCTAAGTGCTCCACAGTCAAATCAATGTATCTTCAATGCTTCATGAGGTAGGGTAAACATTAATCAAAGTGACCAATGGACTGAAGCAGAGTAATTACTGTTACCCACATTCTTCCTTTCTCTGCCTCTCTGTTATTTTCACTTGTATCCAGTCTTAAACACTGTAGTTTGGAAGGTCTTTGGACAGGGACTATGGAACCCTATGTGTTTGTACAGCACCTAAAAAATGGGGTTTCAAAGCATTATAAATATGCGAATAACACCTGGGAGTTAAGATTTGGTTCATGTTATGCATGGCCATTGGTGAAAAATGATGCAATATAATTAGGTACATTTGTTAATGCTACAACATCATGTTTGTTAACAGTGTGGCTCCATCTGGTAGCACAACTTTTTGCCATGCTATCCTTTTTAATATATTTTTCTGATATTGACTTTAGTGGGCAAATGCTGCAAAAGTTTCACAGAAATAAATGACTAAAGTAGAATATTGTGCCTCTTTATACCCCCTTCATGTTTGCTTTCTGCAAATATTCTAGCAAGCAAGTTTACTAGCAAGATTGTTCACTGAAACTACACATTTTGAGCTAACTCTATGAAGCATTAACTGAAAGCAAATTTTGAATTAATTTGCAGTACGCACACCAGAAACCAGATTAATCCAATCAGAAAATTTGCATGTCCAATCAAAGCAGCTTCAGTTTCAACACTAAATATTCCATGTGTGTAAAGGACTACTTAAAAATTATCTACCATCAAAAATAATTTGCAGAACTCAATGAGAAAATCATTTTGATAAATACATGTGCAAATCATACTCTGCTTGTGAACCATTTTAAAGAAGGAAAAAGGCAAATGTAATCAAATAAATTATTTGTTACATATGATTTATCCAGTGGCAGCCTTTACAACAAAATTAGCACCAGGGTTGTGTTACCAAGGCAACAGAACATAATGCAAAGGGCAAATGCCAGATATATGATGTGGGGGTGGGGACAAAAGGAAGAAAGCAGCAGCATGCCAGGATTGTTAACCTTAAGCTCCACAAAAAACATTCTTGCTCACAGAAATTCTCTAAAAGGGATGACATTTTGGGGTCAGGTAAGCAGCATTTTAAAATCAGACTAATCTATTTTACATTGCATATTAATCTTGCAAGATATAACTATAAATGATACATTTACTATTTAAATATTTCAAATGCAAAAATCCTGTATTAATACAACTTTAAGGTTGCATAATTCAAATAAATGCAAAATTTAAAGTTTGTAGAGAAACCTTAATGTAGCCATATTATGAATGTGGACCTTAATATAACTAAGTGAATCCTGGTGCCTATGATTTCAGGGTGACATCATATGGAAAATAAGGGCCCACCAGCACAAATCCAATTACAGGGATCAACTTCTGTATTTGTTATTGTATTTATTGTACAGTACTACCTAGAGGCTCAGATCACAATGCTAGGCAATGTACAAACACAGAAGGGCAGTCACCACTCTAAAAAGCTGTCTATATTAACACAAGACATGAGTGAAAGTAACAAAAAAGGAGGGACGGGAAAATGAGAGCAACAATAGGAGCTCATGGGCTATACAAACTAGCTACATGCCCAACCTGACGACTCAAAATTAAAGGGTTTTTAAATTATAAGGTACTCAAACAGCAGTTCCCAATGTCCATTATTACAAATGTAGTATATAAATATGTTTTCTATCACTTCTTCTCTTGCTAAATATGTAATTTGTTTTTTATTTTGTTCTATTTATACCAGATAAAATGTGTGAAATGAAATGATTGACCTAACTCTTCTGTGAAAATCTTACTTTTCACATTTCCTGGCTTATTTTACTAGAATGCATTAACGTATTTCTTGTAAGTCTGTCTACATAGACAAATGTTGCAAAATTTTCCCACCATTACTAATGTGTTAGTTACATTAGTGGAGCTGTTTTTTAATTGATACACACACCACTTGTGCCCTGCTGCCTGCTGATACTGGGGAGGTACAATGTAAAAGGAGGCTAGGCCACACGACCACCCCACATGTTGCCTCTGGGAGGAACTGGGAACCTTCCAGCCCAAACCTCCTCTCTGGGCCAGGGCAGCCAGCCAAATAATTCCGCTGGCTCCTGGGTGCTGCTGAGACCACACGGAGTACGTGCATGTGCCCTTGGGCCAGGGCAATTCACCTCACAATGAATCTCCGGACCTCTGCCTCCCTCAGATGGGGACTGAGAGGAGGCATGGGCAATGCCACACCTAACTGGGGCTGACCACGAGCAAAGATGGCCAGGGAACCTTCCCATCCCCAGTGACACTCTTCCCCTCCCCCCGCACCCTTTGGGAACTGGGGCTGCTGCCGTCCCCACCAGTTATCTGCAGGAGGTGGGGCTCTCTGCTCCTGTTACACCTTCCGTCCCTCCCGTTTCCATTGCCACTTTCCAGTCCCCGCTCTTCTGTCCTCCTGACAGCCGGGCTCACATGCAAGGACTGGGAACAGAACAGAGCCACCCCTCCTTATGATGCCAGGTGTTGCAGAGCTGGTCCTACGTGTGCCTGCCCCCGCTTGGGGGCCCCCGTGCCGCACGCCAATAGGTGACTTATTAACTGACCACTGTAGGATGCTAGTTTAATAATACCTTGATAGTTATTTACACATTTTAAAGCATCTGTTGCACTGAATTCAATTCCAAACCCATAATCATGCTGAATTCTTAGGATGTTATCTCCAAACATCATTTCTGGGAGGGAAGGCATGTGCAATTCATCAGCTAACTTGCATGTGGACAAAAAGGTACATCTTCATTTGAAGCACTTTGTAACTGTGCCCACCAGGCATAATTTAATTTGAATAGTCTTGGTCCCTTCACATGACAAAATATTTCAATCATTCCTCAACACTGTCAGAAGTTTTTAAACATGGAGAACTTCAGAAGCAGAGTTGGGACTGGTTTACACTAGAATATTAGATAGATAACTACATCGCACAGGGATGTGAAAAATACACACCCCTGAATGAAATAGTTAAACCGATCTAAGTCCCTGTGTAGGCAGCGTTACATAGCTAACACCTGTTGGTTTTACTATAGCAGCTGTAGAACCCCTCCCATCACCTTAGTAAAGTCTTGTCTACACTATAAAGATAGGTCGACCTTTTGTGATGGCTGATGTCCACCTTACCCTCCTTGGGTCGTTGGTATGCGTCCTCCCCAGGAGTGCTTCCACCGACCTAAGAGGAGCAGTGTGGGGAGCTGACAGCCCGTTCCCCACCGGGAGCTGGGGGAAGCTGCCTGAGACTTCTCACCCCTGGGGAGCATAGTCCAGTTGCCCTGGCTTCTCATTCCAGCCCACTCCCAATGGGAATGGATGGAGAAGGCACCTGGGGTTTCTCTCCCATTCTCCACCAGGAGCAGGGTCCAGCAGCCCAGCGCTTCTTGCCAGCTGCTCAGCTCTCCAGCGGAGTGGGGGGCAGCTGGGTTATAGCAGCCCAGCTTTCTTGTCAAAGAATTATAGCCAACAGCCAATGCAAGGAATGCAGTGTCTACAGTGACACTGCATCACCCTAACTACACCGAAATAAACCCTACACCTCAGGTTGAAGTGGTTTTATTATGTCAGCATAGTAGGGGAGTTACATTGATGGAAGGAGCATTTCACTGTGTCTACCTCCCCGTTTTGTCAGTAAAAGCTGACTTTTGTTGACAAAACTCTGTAGTGTAGCCCACCCCTAAGTGTCTACACAGAAATGTTGCAGCTGTGCCACTGAAGTATTTTAAGTGTAGACATAGCCTAAGCATTACTTTAGAGCAAGATAAAGACGTGCCAGCTTTGGGAGTAGAAACTGTGATCACATTGAAACTATACCTTTTAGGATTTCCAGGGAGCCTGCATTTTTATTATTTGTTTTACTGTGGTAATACCTAGGAGCCCCAGGCATGGACCAGAACCCCACTGAGCTAGGCACTGTACAAATACAAGTGTCAGATTCACTTTTCTGAACTACCAAGACAAGTCACTAGAGCAAAGATATTTTGGGCAGCTTGCCCTTTTAAAAAAATAGCTTTAGTTGAAGAAACATGGCAAACAGAATGGCTCAGAGGATTAACACAGTGAGATGCAGCCTTTCATCTTTAGGTGAGCAGTTCTAATGCTACTCTGGTTGATAACTGATGAAAGTGTTCATTATCTAGCAGGTGTTCAGTTGTCCATGAAAAGTAAGTTAGCATCTCAATAAGAGAAAAATAAGTGTTTACATTGTAAACAATTGTCACTCTTTTGGGGTAGTCTCAGCAGACATGCCAATGACTGAGTGGGCAATGTAGACAAAAATTAGATTCTCTTCCCTACAAGCGGCCTATAGGGCTTACTTCTGGAAAGCTACACAAGCTATTACTATCTTTGGTGAATCTGCTCTGCAGACAAAGGATTAGAAAGACAAGACTCCATCTCTCTCTCTTCTATAATTTGTGATCACCGTGCAAAGCTATTAGGTGAAAAATGCAGTAAAAGTTATTTTAGTCACTGAAGCAAGCAGCTATAACTCACGACACATCAGCAGCAGACAGAATGAGCAAGGTGCCATTTTTGTAGTCCCTTTTTAGAATAGACATGCACTGTGTTTGTATGGAGCCCAGCACAGTGAGGTCCAACTTTATGACTAGGGCTCCTGTGCACTGTGGTAAATAGCGTCCACACCTTATGAGTTCATCTGCCTGCATTTACTATACACTTTGCTACAGAATGCAATTAAATAAACTAGTCCATTCAGGACTTCACAAAAAATTCAACATGATACTGCCTTATACAAAAGAGTTAAACCCTTTAAGAAATAAGTTTATGACAAGCAAATGAATTGCAAAAAAAAAACCAAAAAAACAGAGTTTTGTGGCACCTTAAAGATTAACAAATTTATTTAGGCATAAGCTTTCTAACAGATTTAATTTACCGTAGGATTTGCGATCCAAAGTGAGTTGCAGCTAAAGAAGCTCAGACATTACTTTTAGTATCTGAACTGTTTATATTTACTTTAACATTCAAGTTTCAAACAAACTTTAGTCAGGTCTGAAGGAAGCAGTTTCCCCCACTGCTTTATAGAAACAGAAATTGTTGTCACATATGGACAGCCGAGTGGTCCATTTGGTGAGAAACCCTTAGTTGAAGAGTCCACAACAAGAGTCGTGGATACTGTAGCAAGATTTCTGGCTCACGTAACGAGATGGACACCGAAGTGAG